>OX344853.2:5000-32500 GCA_947037095.2 Nycteola revayana
TGCGACTCAGGTACTCACCGAAACACCCGTGTCCGGTGAGTACCTGCGTCACTCTGTATGTGACTCCAGCGCATTTTAGCTGGAGCCAAACCTCAAAGTGAGGCAGGACGGCACTGACGGCGCGCTGGCGCGAGTTTCGCGGCAGCTGAAGCCGCTCGCGCCAAAGAGTGAGCGCCCGCCCGCGCGCGACCCGCCGCACCCCAAGCGGATCCAAGACGCCTCCGTCCTCCTGGCGGGCAGGGAAACGGAGTCGGTCGTAGACCTCCGTGTCCATGCCCGCCAGTATATCAAATGGCGGAAATCTTGCCAGAAGAGTCGCCGCCTCGTATGATATCGTGCGATATCCGCGCACGATCCTGATGGCCATCACGCGCTGCAGGCTGTTAAGGAGGTACCTGCAGCGGGAGGCGCCCGTCAGCCGGTCCGACCAAACGGGCGCCCCATAGAGGGCCATGGATCGCACAACGCTGCCATAGAGGCGGCGAATCTCCTCCCGCGGTCCCCCAAGATTAGGCAGCAGTCTCTGAAGAGCACCTGCTGCCCTTTGCACTCGAGGGACTAGGCGCTCGAAGTGCGCCTCAAACTGCCATTTACTGTCCAGTATCAGGCCGAGATATTTAATCGTCGGCCCGATACTGACGACAGCGTCCCCAACCCTTATGGGAAGTTATGGGCGGCTCCTCCCCACGACGGAGCCCGTGGAACCACAGGGCTTCCGTCTTCTGGGGAGCCACCCTTAAACCCAATCCCTCGATACTCCGGATGACCCGCGTCACCCCGAGTTCCGCAAGCCTGGCGGTGGACCGAAATTCATCGCCGCTAGCCAGCACCAACGTGTCATCCGCATAACAGCTAAGCTGTATGCCTGGGGGGAGACTGGTCCTCAGCACCGTGTCATATGCGAGGTTCCACAGCATGGGTCCCAGCACCGACCCCTGTGGAACCCCGCAGACGACTTCCCTGACCTTGACGTCCCCGCTCCGGTCCGTGTAAAGGATCGACCTGTCGCACAGATACGCCCCGATGATCCTCCGCAAATACGGGGGCACATTGTGATGGTATAGTGCCTCCCGTATTGCTTGCCAGGGGAGGGAGTTAAAGGCGTTGACAATGTCCAAGCTGATTGCCAGTGCCACTCCCCCCCCCTCAACTGTGGCTTCCGCCAGTGTCCGGACGCGCCGGATTGCGTCTACGGTGGACCTACCCTGACGGAAGCCAAACTGGCAGTCGGATAGATCGGGGCCAACGCGCGACAGGTGCTCATTGAGGCGGGCCGCTAAGACTCTCTCAAAAGAGTTTGCCCGCCTCGTCAAGCAAACAGATGGGCCGGAACGAGGACGGTGAGTCCGCCGGCCTTCCAACCTTCGGGATGAGGACCAATCTAGCCCTCTTCCAGTCCGCCGGGAACACGCCTGAGCGAAGGCAGTCGCTCATCAGTTGGCGAAATCGTCCACCCAGAACTGTTAGGGCCAACACCCATGCTCTGCCCGGAATGCCGTCCGGGCCCGGGGCAGTGTTACGGGCCGAAAGCCTTCTAACGGCCTGGTCCAGCTCTCCCTCAGTTACACCCAGATCATTTGTCCATTCGACATCATCCGGGCGCAGCTGAGGGCTCGGGAAATCGTCCCTTGGGAAGAGTGTATCTACCACTCTCCCAATAAACCCCGGGTCTAGGGTCTCAGTCGCAGGAGGGACCCATGGGCGGAGTTTTGCCCAGGACCATCTTATATGGTCGACCCCATGGGTCCCTGTTGAGTCCCTCGATGAGGTCTTCCCATGCCCGCGCTTTGGCTTCCCTAATTGCCATCTGGAATGTCTTGGTTGCGGCGCGATATGCCATGTAGGCCTCTTCGGTCTCCTCGGGCGTAGATCCGCGCCTTCTGCGCGTCCTGGTGTACCGGCGGCGCGCCCTGACGCAAGACACACGTAATTGCGCCAGGCTTGGCGACCACCAGTACACCGACCTTTTACTTTGCCCGGTCTAACCCTGGGCATCGCAGCATCACATACCTCGGTCATTGTTCCCTCGAACCAGGCCGCAAAGACCTCGGGATCCGGTGAAACCACTCCGTTCACCCAGTCCGCGACGTGGGCTGCAGCGACAAGAAGATCCCTGTCTAGCTGCTTTAAGGCCCACCGTCGCGGAGCCTCCTGGCTAGTGGGAGCTTCCCTCCTGGAGTTGCGGAGGGACTGAGCGACTCGGAAAATGATGTGCCGATGGTCGCTCAGGGTGGCCAAGTCCTCTGCCACTCTCCATCCCGACACCAAACGAGCCGCGGAAGGGGTTGCCCACGTCAAATCGACGATGGACTCCCCCTGCCACCGCACGCAGGTGCTGACACTGCCAGTGTTGAGGAGGCCGAGACCGAGGGCCGCCGCCCACTCAATGACTGTCTCTCCTCTCGCGTCGTCGCGGGCATCACCCCACACCCTGGAGTGGGCGTTGAAGTCCCCCGCGACGAGTACCGGACGGGTAAGGTGGCTGCGTACACAGCCAGCGACCCCCGTCCAGGTACGCCTCGAACTCAGCGAGACCGCAGTTGGGAGAAACGTAGCAGGCGACGACTACCATCTGCCCCCATTCCACCGCAACAAAGCCAGACGACTTCTGAAGGAGAGTGCAGTGAGGGTCTCCAGATCCTCCCGCCCAGTAGATGGCAACCGAGCCGCCCTCCTCCCCGAACCAACGGGGGTGGTCCGGGACGGAGTACGCTCAGCTACCAAGGCTAGAGCAACCGACTGCTCCGCGAGCGTCTGGATCAAAAGATCCTGCGCCGCGCGGCAGTGGTTGACGTTGCCCTGTAGGATGTTTCTGTGGGGCGGGAAAACTATGCCTTTCTTGCATCCTCGGTCGGACCCTGGTCCGTTTGGGCCGCCTCCGTTGGCGCCTCCTCTACTGCTGTGCCCCTGTGTTCGGGCGCGCGCGTACCTCTTCGGAGGGGAGCACTTGGGCCCGCCCAGTCGGTGATTCGACGGGACGCCGTAGTCTTCGCAGATTGGGCACTTCGGGCCCTCTGACGTGCAACTCTGGGCTTTATGTCCAGGCGCCCCGCAGACATAACACAAACCCACTTCGGTCGATGGGGTTGCCGCATCTGGCCCGGACGTGTCCCCGCTCAAGGCATCTGAAGCACTGAAGGGGTCTCACATTTAGGGTCTCAACTCTGGCTGACGACCAGCCAACCCGGAGCATCTTCCCATCTAATTTATGCACCGCTTCTAAAGGGCACTTGACCCACACTGTGTGCATGCCCGAGCGGTGCGGCCTGATCACTCCCACCCTGACGTTGTCTTGTACGCAGCCAGTCGCCCCCGCGACGGCCGCAGACACGTCAGAGGGAATGACCGAATCATCGAGGTTGATGATCCGGATTTCTCCCATCTTCATGGGTCGCGCAATTTTGACCCCCTCGTTTAGGATAACTTCTTTGAGGCGAGACGCTAGGTCATCCGCTCGCTTAGCGTTGTCCGGGCCGGTAATCCGCAGGACCAACCCCCCGTTGACTGCTCTCCGAACCTAACCTAACCTAACCTAACCTAACCTAACCTAACCTAACCTAACCTAACCTAACCTAACCTAACCTAACCTAACCTAACCTAACCTAACCTAACCTAACCTAACCTAACCTAACCTAACCTAACCTAACCTAACCTAACCTAACCTAACCTAACCTAACCTAACCTAACCTAACCTAACCTAACCTAACCTAACCTAACCTAACCTAACCTAACCTAACCTAACCTAACCTAACCTAACCTAACCTAACCTAACCTAACCTAACCTAACCTAACCTAACCTAACCTAACCTAACCTAACCTAACCTAACCTAACCTAACCTAACCTAACCTAACCTAACCTAACCTAACCTAACCTAACCTAACCTAACCTAACCTAACCTAACCTAACCTAACCTAACCTAACCTAACCTAACCTAACCTAACCTAACCTAACCTAACCTAACCTAACCTAACCTAACCTAACCTAACCTAACCTAACCTAACCTAACCTAACCTAACCTAACCTAACCTAACCTAACCTAACCTAACCTAACCTAACCTAACCTAACCTAACCTAACCTAACCTAACCTAACCTAACCTAACCTAACCTAACCTAACCTAACCTAACCTAACCTAACCTAACCTAACCTAACCTAACCTAACCTAACCTAACCTAACCTAACCTAACCTAACCTAACCTAACCTAACCTAACCTAACCTAACCTAACCTAACCTAACCTAACCTAACCTAACCTAACCTAACCTAACCTAACCTAACCTAACCTAACCTAACCTAACCTAACCTAACCTAACCTAACCTAACCTAACCTAACCTAACCTAACCTAACCTAACCTAACCTAACCTAACCTAACCTAACCTAACCTAACCTAACCTAACCTAACCTAACCTAACCTAACCTAACCTAACCTAACCTAACCTAACCTAACCTAACCTAACCTAACCTAACCTAACCTAACCTAACCTAACCTAACCTAACCTAACCTAACCTAACCTAACCTAACCTAACCTAACCTAACCTAACCTAACCTAACCTAACCTAACCTAACCTAACCTAACCTAACCTAACCTAACCTAACCTAACCTAACCTAACCTAACCTAACCTAACCTAACCTAACCTAACCTAACCTAACCTAACCTAACCTAACCTAACCTAACCTAACCTAACCTAACCTAACCTAACCTAACCTAACCTAACCTAACCTAACCTAACCTAACCTAACCTAACCTAACCTAACCTAACCTAACCTAACCTAACCTAACCTAACCTAACCTAACCTAACCTAACCTAACCTAACCTAACCTAACCTAACCTAACCTAACCTAACCTAACCTAACCTAACCTAACCTAACCTAACCTAACCTAACCTAACCTAACCTAACCTAACCTAACCTAACCTAACCTAACCTAACCTAACCTAACCTAACCTAACCTAACCTAACCTAACCTAACCTAACCTAACCTAACCTAACCTAACCTAACCTAACCTAACCTAACCTAACCTAACCTAACCTAACCTAACCTAACCTAACCTAACCTAACCTAACCTAACCTAACCTAACCTAACCTAACCTAACCTAACCTAACCTAACCTAACCTAACCTAACCTAACCTAACCTAACCTAACCTAACCTAACCTAACCTAACCTAACCTAACCTAACCTAACCTAACCTAACCTAACCTAACCTAACCTAACCTAACCTAACCTAACCTAACCTAACCTAACCTAACCTAACCTAACCTAACCTAACCTAACCTAACCTAACCTAACCTAACCTAACCTAACCTAACCTAACCTAACCTAACCTAACCTAACCTAACCTAACCTAACCTAACCTAACCTAACCTAACCTAACCTAACCTAACCTAACCTAACCTAACCTAACCTAACCTAACCTAACCTAACCTAACCTAACCTAACCTAACCTAACCTAACCTAACCTAACCTAACCTAACCTAACCTAACCTAACCTAACCTAACCTAACCTAACCTAACCTAACCTAACCTAACCTAACCTAACCTAACCTAACCTAACCTAACCTAACCTAACCTAACCTAACCTAACCTAACCTAACCTAACCTAACCTAACCTAACCTAACCTAACCTAACCTAACCTAACCTAACCTAACCTAACCTAACCTAACCTAACCTAACCTAACCTAACCTAACCTAACCTAACCTAACCTAACCTAACCTAACCTAACCTAACCTAACCTAACCTAACCTAACCTAACCTAACCTAACCTAACCTAACCTAACCTAACCTAACCTAACCTAACCTAACCTAACCTAACCTAACCTAACCTAACCTAACCTAACCTAACCTAACCTAACCTAACCTAACCTAACCTAACCTAACCTAACCTAACCTAACCTAACCTAACCTAACCTAACCTAACCTAACCTAACCTAACCTAACCTAACCTAACCTAACCTAACCTAACCTAACCTAACCTAACCTAACCTAACCTAACCTAACCTAACCTAACCTAACCTAACCTAACCTAACCTAACCTAACCTAACCTAACCTAACCTAACCTAACCTAACCTAACCTAACCTAACCTAACCTAACCTAACCTAACCTAACCTAACCTAACCTAACCTAACCTAACCTAACCTAACCTAACCTAACCTAACCTAACCTAACCTAACCTAACCTAACCTAACCTAACCTAACCTAACCTAACCTAACCTAACCTAACCTAACCTAACCTAACCTAACCTAACCTAACCTAACCTAACCTAACCTAACCTAACCTAACCTAACCTAACCTAACCTAACCTAACCTAACCTAACCTAACCTAACCTAACCTAACCTAACCTAACCTAACCTAACCTAACCTAACCTAACCTAACCTAACCTAACCTAACCTAACCTAACCTAACCTAACCTAACCTAACCTAACCTAACCTAACCTAACCTAACCTAACCTAACCTAACCTAACCTAACCTAACCTAACCTAACCTAACCTAACCTAACCTAACCTAACCTAACCTAACCTAACCTAACCTAACCTAACCTAACCTAACCTAACCTAACCTAACCTAACCTAACCTAACCTAACCTAACCTAACCTAACCTAACCTAACCTAACCTAACCTAACCTAACCTAACCTAACCTAACCTAACCTAACCTAACCTAACCTAACCTAACCTAACCTAACCTAACCTAACCTAACCTAACCTAACCTAACCTAACCTAACCTAACCTAACCTAACCTAACCTAACCTAACCTAACCTAACCTAACCTAACCTAACCTAACCTAACCTAACCTAACCTAACCTAACCTAACCTAACCTAACCTAACCTAACCTAACCTAACCTAACCTAACCTAACCTAACCTAACCTAACCTAACCTAACCTAACCTAACCTAACCTAACCTAACCTAACCTAACCTAACCTAACCTAACCTAACCTAACCTAACCTAACCTAACCTAACCTAACCTAACCTAACCTAACCTAACCTAACCTAACCTAACCTAACCTAACCTAACCTAACCTAACCTAACCTAACCTAACCTAACCTAACCTAACCTAACCTAACCTAACCTAACCTAACCTAACCTAACCTAACCTAACCTAACCTAACCTAACCTAACCTAACCTAACCTAACCTAACCTAACCTAACCTAACCTAACCTAACCTAACCTAACCTAACCTAACCTAACCTAACCTAACCTAACCTAACCTAACCTAACCTAACCTAACCTAACCTAACCTAACCTAACCTAACCTAACCTAACCTAACCTAACCTAACCTAACCTAACCTAACCTAACCTAACCTAACCTAACCTAACCTAACCTAACCTAACCTAACCTAACCTAACCTAACCTAACCTAACCTAACCTAACCTAACCTAACCTAACCTAACCTAACCTAACCTAACCTAACCTAACCTAACCTAACCTAACCTAACCTAACCTAACCTAACCTAACCTAACCTAACCTAACCTAACCTAACCTAACCTAACCTAACCTAACCTAACCTAACCTAACCTAACCTAACCTAACCTAACCTAACCTAACCTAACCTAACCTAACCTAACCTAACCTAACCTAACCTAACCTAACCTAACCTAACCTAACCTAACCTAACCTAACCTAACCTAACCTAACCTAACCTAACCTAACCTAACCTAACCTAACCTAACCTAACCTAACCTAACCTAACCTAACCTAACCTAACCTAACCTAACCTAACCTAACCTAACCTAACCTAACCTAACCTAACCTAACCTAACCTAACCTAACCTAACCTAACCTAACCTAACCTAACCTAACCTAACCTAACCTAACCTAACCTAACCTAACCTAACCTAACCTAACCTAACCTAACCTAACCTAACCTAACCTAACCTAACCTAACCTAACCTAACCTAACCTAACCTAACCTAACCTAACCTAACCTAACCTAACCTAACCTAACCTAACCTAACCTAACCTAACCTAACCTAACCTAACCTAACCTAACCTAACCTAACCTAACCTAACCTAACCTAACCTAACCTAACCTAACCTAACCTTTTTTTTTTTTTTTTTTTTTTGACGTGGTGGGAAATCTTTATCTTCTCGAGGAAGAGGGAAAACCTCTTAACCTCGAGAAGGTCGACTGCCCGCCTTCTAAGGGTGTAAAGAAGACGGGACGGTGCAGGGCTAACCCGCTAAAACCCACCACGGTAGCCTACCTCTGATGTTTGCACCAGCGTCTCTGGGGTCACACTGAGTTCACAACCAGAGACGCTGAGCTACATCCGCCCAAAGGGGCCCCTCCCGGGAGAGCGATAACTCCCCCCCAGCGCTACTGCGCTTGTGTAGGCAACCAGCGGCTACAACTGGTTGCCTCTTCCCGGAATTGCTGCCGTAAGCGGGCGGCCAGAGTCCCCACTCTGGTCCTCAGCAATCCCGAGGCATTCTCGCACCAACTAAGGTTGGCGCGTCAGCGCCGAGTCTACACACGTATGGCATAGGCTCGGCGCTGCCCTTTCTCGCCAGCGGAATCATTACGTCCGCCGGCCTCGACCCCGCACCCTTCTGCGGCGTGCGGGGTCATTGCGCTCCCTGGCGCGTTCAGCGGTCTCCTTCTGAAGCATTACAGCTTCACAGAAGGAGACCACTGCCCTCCAACAATCTCTCGCCGTCACCATGGCATGAACCACGGCCGACGGCGAGAGGTCTCTCCCGATTATGTCAGTAAGGACTCGGCGCTCGGAGGTCCATGCTGGGCACTCCTCCAGCGTGTGTTGCGCCGAGTCCCTGTCACTGCTGCAATGGTAACAGCCCGCCGTGGGCTCTCTTCCGATGCGACTCAGGTACTCACCGAAACACCCGTGTCCGGTGAGTATCTGAGTCACTCTATACGTGACTCCAGCGCACTTCAGCTGGAGCCAAACCTCGAAATGAGGCAGGACGGCACCGACGGCGCGCTGGCGCGAGTTTCGCGGCGATTCCAGCCGCTCGCGCCAGATGTTGAGCGCCCGCCCGTGCGCGTCCCTCCTCACCCCTAGCGCGTCCGGGACGCCTCCGTCCTCCTGGCGAGCAGGGAAACGGATTCGGTCGTAGACCTCCGTGTCCATGCCCGCCAGGATATCAAACGGCGGAAAACGTGCCAAAAGTGTCGCCGCCTCGTACGATATTGTGCGATATCCTCGCACGATCCTGATGGCCATCACACGCTGCAGGCTGTTAAGGAGGTACCTGCAGCGGGAGGCGCCCGTCAGCCGATCCGACCAAACGGGCGCCCCATAGAGGGCCATGGATCGCACAACGCTGCCGTAGAGGCGGCGAATTTCCTCCCGCGGTCCCCCAAGGTTAGGCAGCAGTCTCTGAAGAGCACCTGCTGCCTTTTGCACTCGGGGAGCCAAACGCTCAAAATGCGTCACAAACGCCCAGTGGCTGTCCAGTATCAGGCCGAGATATTTAATCGTCGGCCCGATACTGACGACAGCGTCCCCAACCCTAATCGAAGTTATGGGCGGCTCCTCCCCACGACGGAGCCTGTGGAACCACAGGGCTTCCGTCTTCTGGGGAGCCACCCTTAAACCCAATCCCTCTATGCTCCGGATGACCCGCGTCACCCCGAGCTCCGCCAGCCTGGCGGTCGACCGAAAGTCGTCACCGCTAGCCAGCACCAAAGTGTCGTCCGCATAACAGCTGAGCTGTATGCCTGGGGGTAGACTGGTCCTCAACACCGTGTCGTATGCGAGGTTCCACAGCATGGGTCCCAGCACCGACCCCTGTGGAACCCCGCAGACGACTTCCCTAACTTTGACTTCCCCGCTCCGGTCCGTGAACAAGATCGACCTGTCGCGCAGGTACGCCCCGATGATCCTCCGCAAATACGGGGGCACATTGTGATGGTATAGTGCCTCCCGTATTGCTTGCCAGGGGAGGGAGTTAAAGGCGTTGACAATGTCCAAGCTGATTGCCAGCGCCACTCCCCCCCCCTCAACTGTGGCTTCCGCCAGTGTCCGGACGCGCCGGATTGCGTCAACGGTAGACCTACCCTGACGGAAGCCAAACTGGCAGTCGGATAGATCGGGGCCAACGCGCGACAGGTGTTCACTGAGGCGGGCCGCTAGGACTCTCTCGAAGAGTTTGCCCGCCTCGTCTAGTAAACATATGGGCCGGAACGAGGACGGTGAGTCCGCCGGCCTTCCAATCTTGGGGATGAGGACCAGTCTAGCCCTCTTCCAGTCTGCCGGAAAAATGCCTGAACGTAGGCAGTCAGTCATTAACTGGCGAAATCTTTCACCAAGTACTGTTAGGGCCAACACCCATGCTCTGCCCGGAATCCCGTCCGGGCCCGGGGCAGTGTTACGGGCCGAAAGCCGTCTAACAGCACGATCCAGCTCGCCCTCAGTTACTCCCAGATCCTCTGTCCATTCGACATCACCCGGGTGCAGCCGAGGGCGCGAGGATCCGTCACTTGGGAAGAGTGTATCTACCACTCTTTTGGTGAATCCCGGGTCTAGGGTCTCTGTCGCTGGAGGGACCCATGGGCGGAGTTTGCCCAGGACCATTTTATATGGTCTACCCCATGGGTCCCTGTTGAGCCCCTCGATGAGTTCTTCCCAAGCCCGCGCTTTGGCATCCCGGATAGCTATCTGAAATAACCTTGTTGCGGCACGGTACGACGTGTAGGCCTCTCCGATCTCTTCGGGCGTAGATCTGCGCCTTCTGCGCGTCCTAGTGTACCGGCGGCGCGCTCTGACGCAAGATACGCGTAGTTGCGCCAGGCTTGGCGACCACCAGTACACCGACCTTTTCCCTTTGCCCGGCCTAGCCCGGGGCATCGCGGCATCACAAAGCTCGGTCATTGTTCCTTTGAACCAGGCTGCAAAGACCTCGGGATCCGGTGGAACTACCCCGTTCACCCAATCCGCGACGTGGGCTGCAGCAACAAGTAGATCTTTGTCTAGCTGTTTTAAGGCCCATCGACGCGGAGCCTCCTGGGTAGTTGAGGCTTCCCTCCTGAAGTTGCGGAGGGGCTGAGCGACTCGGAAGGTGATATGCCGATGGTCGCTCAGGGTGGCCAGATCTTCTGCCACTCTCCACCCTGTCATCAAACGTGCCGCGGAAGGGGTTGCCCACGTCAAGTCGACGATGGACTCCCCCTGCCACCGCACGCAAGTGCTGACGCTTCCCACGTTCTGAAGCACCAGGCCTAGGGCGGCTGCCCATTCTTCGACTGCCTGTCCTCTTGCGTCGTTGCGATTATCGCCCCACACGCTGGAATGGGCGTTAAAGTCTCCTGCGACAAGGATCTGCCCAGGAAGCAGGCCGCGCACATAGTTGGCTACCCCATCCAAGTACGCCTCAAATTGAGCAAGGCCACTGTTCGGGGAGACGTAGCATGCCACAACTACTATTTCTCCCCACTCCACAGCGACAAATCCGGGGGATTTTTGGAGGAGAGCACAATGCGGATCTCCCGACCCTCCCGCCCAGTAGATAGCGACCGAGCCGTCTTCCGCCCCGAACCATCGAGGATGATCCGGCACAGCAAACGGCTCGGCTACCAGAGCTAAGGCAACCGACTGCTCCGCTAGCGTCTGGACGAGCAGGTCCTGCGCCGCGCGGCAGTGGTTGAGGTTGCCCTGGATTATCTTGTGGGGCGGGAATTCTGGGCCGTCAACTCGCCCTCTCTCAGACCTTGGTCTGTTTGTGCCGGCTGGTTTGTAGCTGGCGCCTCTTGGGTTGTCGAGTCCTTGTTAAAGGGCCCCCGTGTACCTTTCTTTGGAGGTGAACATTTAATGCCCCCCAGCCTGTGGTTTGCCTTGAGACCGTGGTCTCTGCAAACTGGGCAGGCAGGGCTTTCGGCAGTGCAGTTTTGTACTTTGTGCCCGGGTTCTCCGCACCCATAGCACAGTCCACTGCGATCGGTAGGGTTTCTGCATTGGTCCCGGACATGCCCCTGCTCCAGGCATCGGAAACATTGCAATGGTCTTGTCCTCAACGTTTCGACCTTCGCCAAGGACCATCCTACCCTTATATTCTTACCGTCCAGTTTATGGACGGCTTCTAGAGGGCACCTCACCCACACTGTCTGCATGCCAGACCGATGGAGCCTAAGCTCTCCCACCCTTATGCTCTCCTCAGAACATTTTGTTTGTTCGGCGACCGCTGCTGACACGTCGGACGGGGTAACGGAGTCGTCCAGGTCTATAACCCGCATTTCCCCCATCTTTACCGGGCGAGCTATTTTGGCCCCCGATTCGGAGAGGACCTCCCTGAGGCGTGTTGCGAGAGAGTCCGCCCTGGAGGAATTATCCGGCCCTGCTATTCTGAGGACCAGGCCCCCGTTGATGGCTCTCCTCTGGCTGATGCCTTGTTCCAGCCCGTAATCGGCCAAGTTAACCTGGGTCTTGGCCTTTCTGATGACCTCCGCAAGAGTTTGGCCCGAATCTGCAGCCACCGAGATGGTAATGGCGGCTGTTTTCGGGATTCGCTGAGGTCTGGGCTTTCCCTGGTTTGTCTTAACCAGGGGAGTCTTCTTTGCTGCGGCCTCTTGCGTCCTAGCGGCTTTCAAGGCCTTTTTCTCCTTAGAGCCCAGCACCCTGCTCCAGGGAACCTCCTTTTGCTGCCGTGGGTCTGCGATGGGAGATTGCAGGTTCGCGGCAGTTTCAATTGACTGGGACTCGGAGGCTAGAGCAGGCTGCTGGCTGGAAGGCTTCTTCGCCTTTTTCCCCTTGCCCCCTTTCTCTTGTGTTTGGGCTTTTCCAACGGTAGGTTTTGCCGTGGCGGCCGCCTCCTGGGCTTTCTTTTTGTTCCCCTTTGTTGGGGGAAGCTTCTCCTTTGTTGTTTCGGGGCGAAATTCGGCTCTTATTTCTGCCCGGAGAATGGAAATCCTGCTGTCCATGACGGCTGCTATTTTCTCCATCGTCACGGTGTCCTCCCTGGTCGACACTGGTGTCGCTGGTGCAGCCGGTGAGCTGAGAACAGAGAGCCTGTCCTTCGCCGTGTCGGCTCTGACGACCCCCTGGCTTTTGGTCTTTCTGCTCTCCGCAAGCTCCGCCTTTACTGCAGCCAACTCAGAGCGTAGCTCCTGGATCTCCCTTTCCAGGCACTCCGTGTCGACGGCCGCAGCTCGCTGGTGGAGAATTACGGTTGCGGCCTCCGATCTTCTCACCGATCGCCGCAAGGTGTTCTTGAGCTCCCCTTTAAGGTTCTTTGAAACGTCTGAGACCTTTTCTATAGACGACAAAGATTCCATTAGAGTCGAGCCCACATCCGCCGTGGGCTGATTCCTCAGTTCCTCCATTATCTCTTCCACGCTGGGAAGGGAGTCTTTCGCCCTTGATTTTACGGGGCGAACGTTCGGGTCCATGATGTCCCGTACATCCGCCTCTATATCGACGTCCTCGCTGTGGCTTCTTTTTGTTTTTCGTGTAGTGGCCCTCTTGCGCATGGCCGATGATGCACAGGAGGCCAAGGAAACCTCGGAAAATGCCGACGCCTGCGAACAGTCGCTGTCGTAGTCGACCTGTCGCTGTGGCTTCGTCCTGCTGGCCGGCCTTCTCCTGACGGGAGTAATCGGCGGCGGTAATGTCGAGGACCGCAAGTGCTTCAGACCCGCCAATCCGCCATCCTCGTCAAACACGATGGCCGGGTGGATGGGTGCAAGGCAGTCTTGCGAGACGTCCTCCACTCCTCGTGGGCACACAAAAACGGGTGTAGTCGCCCGTTCTTCGATCTCCGCTAGTGTGGTGGCTGGGATAGGGTTCAGCACCACTCGCGCTTCACTCCGGGTCTTAGGTGGAGTGCGCGGTAATTCTACTCGAGGACGCGCAAAACTGGGCGTGCGCGGCCTCTCCACGACCTCCGTGGCACTATCGAAATTGTTGCCCCCCCCAGAGACGGTGGGGCTGCCGGGTCCCGAGGGACCCGAAGGGGATTCTCCGGCCGGAGACCGACCGGTACCCCCCTGGGGTAGATTTTTCGCAATTTCGGACATTTTCATATTTATTGGGGTTTTGCCGCCCTTATGACCGGGTATACCCCTCGGCCATGCAGCCCGTCGCCGGGCGGCTGAAGCTTAGGCTTCGGGGTAATTTTTTAACGAGGTTTTCTTCCTCGTCGCCCCTGCGCTGCGCCCCCTGAGAAGCAGAGGGTCCAGCGCAGGGGCGAAAAACTGTGGAGCGCGAAAACAGAGTTACAAAAAATACTAACGTGTAGGGCTCGCTCCCCCGATGCCAAAGAGCCCAAAATGAGCCCGATCGGACCGGTGGGAGACGAGAAAAAAATTAAACAAAATTGTAGGTATGGTACCGAGTTTAGATGGTAAAACCCTACCGGGTGGGTGGGGGGGCCAAAAATTGATCGGATCCCGGGGGGCGGGGTACCAGGAGAAGCGGAAAAATGGTGGCTATCCAATGGTATAAGAAAAAGCATATAGCCCCATACAAAAATCGCAAGTTATGGACCTTTGAAGATGGATCAGGTGAGTTTTTTAAGCATTTTAGTATTAATAGCTATTAATAATGTCGGTTTGAGTGTTTACCGGTACACTATATTTATGTGCGCACTCCACGCATACTAGTTAGCTAGATTACAGCTAAAAATTTGCAAGATTTGTAGTGGTTTTGAGTTTTTAGGTAATAAATTAGTATCTCAACTGACCCATTTTTTTTTTGTTAAGTCAATTGATTTACCAATTATTCCTGTGGTCCTGAATCTATTTATATTTAACGTTAGTGGGACTAGCCCCTCTGGTTCTACGCAAGCTAAGTTAATCCAAATTTGATACCAGAGGGGGGTTTTTACTACGATTTTACAGAAAATATCTTATTCTGTATTTATTTGTGGTGATTTATGCCTTTATTAATCGATTAAATGCGGCTTTAAACTGATAACTAAACCTGCGCCTAAACGGTGGGCGGGTGGTTGAAGTGCGTCGGAATTTATTTTCGTAAACCCGAGTTTTAAAATGGCGGCCGCCGCCGGTGCGTCGTGGCGTTATGTTTGAAAGCGAGTTATGGACTTTGTTTGCTGCGTAATAGGTTCGCAGTTTTTAAAATATTCAAATAAAAACGGTCCGCCCTAGCGAATTTTGATGGATTGGTGGCAGAATGAGGAAGGAATTCATTGAACAGCGTTTGGTAGCTGCTCAATGCGCACAATAACAGAATAACGAATATAAAAGTCATCGTATTATTCGCTATCACTCACCGAAGACTGAAACAACAGCGGTGTAGCGATGTCTAGATTTTTGGTAACCACTTTGCACTGAAGCTACCATTATTGTTAACACAACACAAGATCTAGATTATTGGCAACCACTATGCACTGAAGCTACCATTATTGTTAACACAACACAAAACACACTAATATGGCCGTCGGCGTCATAAAATGGCACAAACAAACAGACGAACAAAGGTAAACTAAAACAATAGTGTTTTTAACGGCTGCGACGGTTATAAATTTAAAAAATGGACTCGCGCAGGGCGTGTGCGTTCGCCGGGGAGCGTACCGACTGAGTGATGTGTTTAGGCACTATTACATCCACATGACCTATTCAACGGCGTCGCCTGGGTAGAGGGAATATTTGACGACCTAGAGTCGTAGCCTGGTGCTGGTGGCTACGTTTTTCTTCGTACGCTGAACTACTAATGCAATTTCTACGATAATTGTATGTGTTTATCAAACAGTTTTACTGAGCGAGTGGTATGCTACTGTTGATTTTATCGATCGCTGGAGACTAACGAAAGCTTGAGCAAGTTTTAATTTAACTAGCGATCTGTGCGGATTTAGTGATGAAATATGAAGCGATAATGGAAAATGGTGAAATATCTCTCGCTGAGGGCCGGGTGGGCGGCGTGCCAAACATTGATCGGATCCCGGGGGGCGGGGTACCAGGAGAAGCGGAAAAATGGTGGCTATCCAATGGTATAAGAAAAAGCATATAGCCCCATACAAAAATCGCAAGTTATGGACCTTTGAAGATGGATCAGGTGAGTTTTTTAAGCATTTTAGTATTAATAGCTATTAATAATGTCGGTTTGAGTGTTTACCGGTACACTATATTTATGTGCGCACTCCACGCATACTAGTTAGCTAGATTACAGCTAAAAATTTGCAAGATTTGTAGTGGTTTTGAGTTTTTAGGTAATAAATTAGTATCTCAACTGACCCATTTTTTTTTTGTTAAGTCAATTGATTTACCAATTATTCCTGTGGTCCTGAATCTATTTATATTTAACGTTAGTGGGACTAGCCCCTCTGGTTCTACGCAAGCTAAGTTAATCCAAATTTGATACCAGAGGGGGGAACCTAACCTAACCTAACCTAACCTAACCTAACCTAACCTAACCTAACCTAACCTAACCTAACCTAACCTAACCTAACCTAACCTAACCTAACCTAACCTAACCTAACCTAACCTAACCTAACCTAACCTAACCAAGTTACACTCGAACACGCGTTGAGAGAGGCACGTTTTTGGCCCGCTCCGCAGTGTAAAATAACCAAAAATAAGCAAAAAGTGACGTAGCAAACCCAAAATAGTGCCAAAAGTTGTGTAAAGTGAAGTGCTTCCACCGACATATCTCCTGACTCCCGGACTGACAAACCTGAAGTAGGTTGAGCAGAAGACTGAAAATCCGCCGACCTAAAAACAGTTTTTGACTCGGCGCTCGGTTTTTCGAGCGACGACCCCAACTTTTTCAACCGGATTCTGAAGCACTTCAAGGGCGCCCACCTGCCCACCAAGTTTGCCTCCCATCGGTTCACAAACAACCGAGATATCATCAGAAAAACAAAGTTGTTTACCAGCCTATCTCGTCAACCGAGGGAGAGCGACTACTTCTGGCGGCAGATTTTGGAAGACCATCAGACCCCTAACAACACCTAGGGTAAGCGATTTTGAAGACCTTCTCCAAAGCCAAGAACCACACCTTTTGCGGTTCAAAGCTCGACTCACCAATCTTGAGGCCCAAATTTGACCCACTTCCGATCGAGGAAGGTGGCAGCGGGATCATCCCAAACGGAAGCCCAGCTCAAGAGGAGAAGATCTTCACCCTGACCAGATTTTTCGGATCACCTGGACCTAAATTATAGATTAGTAAGTAAAATAGTACACAAAATTGTTAACTTTGTTTTTAAATTCATACTAAATTCCAAAAAATTTTTCACTAAATTCTTGCATCATAAGCATATTTAATCGATAATAGTAAATAAAAAATTTTTTCTTAATATCAAAATTTTTCAAAAATTTTTCAAAAATTTTAAAATTTTTAATAATTTTATAATTCCTTGTGCATAGCACCTAGGACGGTTTTAGCGATCTGTCCCGGGGGCTCATTAGACGTAGAATCCGATCTACTAGTCAAATAATTTTCAAATAGTCCAGAACACCGAAAACCACATAGCAATTCACACTTTTTCAAAAATCCCTGCTGCGGAGGAATTTTTCCCGAGCAGCTGGAACCAAAAAGCCACATTCTGTGAATGCCACTTGGTATCATATCTATCTGGCCATCTTCAATAATTCTCCCCCCTTCCTATCTTTGACCAAGCCTGATCCAGGGACCTGTTCCTTGAAAGGGGCCCAAATCGCCATTCGCGGTTAACGTGGTTTCCGTGATATCTTGGAAACCAGAGCCCCAATCGCGAAAATAACATCTTTTTCGTTCTCTCTGGAGAAGCGATTATTGGGGCAGGGCACCCTGGGGACCTGGAGCTGAGCTTCCACCAGCTAAAAAATTTGCATTTCCTGTAAAATCTTCCCCCCCTTAGGAGCTGGTGGAGAATCCAAAGTACATCTGGGAAACTCTCTTGCTTACCTTCTTTTTGACACCGGACTGGACCCTGAACTCCTCAAGTTCACGGCTCCACAGGGCATTTCTCAGGCCCTAATTGACCATTCTTCAAAATTTCAACAGGAACACCTACACATAGACAAACACGATTAGAATAAACGTCCCTCCCCCCCCCCTCCCCCCCAACAAACACAAAAATTTTAATAAGTTATAACTTCGTTTCTTTTGGGAGTGGGTTAGCATCGTTTGGGGTTGTTGGAGAGGGTTCGACGAGACCTATCAGGTGGCATGGAAACTCTTGACTCTAGATAGAGCTAAGAAATTTTCCGTGGCAAAAAAGTGTGAATTGACGTAGCTGGACTGGTCACCTCCCCTGTTTTAATAATAATATTTATATCGAGTGCAACTACCTATTTTAACTTATATAGGCCAAGAGCCTATTGACCAATTATTTTATTTTAATTTAATTTATTTTCTAAAAAATTCTTAATTTCATGTTCATGTGCTGTTGACGTATATTATCTTTTTAATAATATACACTAGAATTAAGTATTTTAAGACCGGGTTTATTGACCCATAAACAAGAGCTGTGCTCTAAAACTGATATAGGTTTAGGTTTTAACTGAAAATTTTACACAATTTTAATAATATTTTAAATACATTTTAAACACATTTTAAATAGACATATTATAATTTATACACATTTTAGATACATTTTAAATACAATTCAAATACATTTTAAATACCTTTAAATACATTTTAAACAAATAAATAATAAATAAATAAATAATAAATAAATAATATTAACAAAAATAAATATACTTACTCTCCATTGCCCGCACTCCGCGTCGCAGTCCACCGCGCCGCGCACCATACCTGCGAAATAAATAATATAAAAAATTTTACAATAAATAATAATAATAAAAATAAATAAATTCGGAAAAATGTATTCCACACCCCCAAGCCATATCACCGGAGCTGGGAGGAGGAATAAAAGTCCCCCCCGTAAAGTCAGGGGAACCCCCCCAAGTAGTAGGGACAGCACATCCAGCATGGAAAGTGACATGAGAGATGATATAAAGCTGATCAAAGACTTTACTGAGGCACAAAAAGATTTCCAAAAGGACATGGAAATATTTTTTAAGAAGGGAACTGACGCACTAGCTAGGTCAGGGAACATAAAGACCGAAATAAAAACCACCCTCCAAGAAGTCCTAAAACAAATGGCACTAGCGGGTGTGAGAATGGGTACAAAATCGACAAATGTACTTAAGGTAATAGATATCAGGGCAAACAAATATTATTCGCAATACAAACCAATGGACGACCTTATCAACGCGGAAACCCAGACCAACGAGACTACCTCTGTCAAGCAGTCCACCCAGACCACCCGGACCACTCAGACCACCCAGACCACCCAGACCACCCAAACCACCGAAGCCATCCAGTCCAACTCGGATGAGAAATTAACCCTCGAAAAGATTAGGGACCTGTTGGAGGGGATAAAGGAGGATACGAAGGACGTGGCGGAGTGTGTGCAAAACACGCGCACACTCTCGCAGGACGTACGAGCTGTGTCTACTCTTTTGTCCCCTGCAGCGGGACCGGCCCGCGCCGGTGTGAGCCAGGCCTCCTACGCCAGTGTAGTTGCTACCAAAGCACAAAACATACCCCCACCGCTCCACTCCATTGTCGTCTCGTCGGAGGACGTGGAGGACACCAGCGGGACGATAGTGGAGAAGATCAGGGAAGCGGTGGATGCGAGGAAGTCTGGCCTGCGCGTGGACCGCCTGAGAAAGGCGAGGGACCAAAAGGTAGTTATAGGGTGTCTGGATAAAAAAGACCTGGAGGGAGTAGTTGAGAGAATAAAGGGGTCAACCAGAAATCTTAGGGTGGACAACGTAGTCCAGAAGAACCCGCTAATAATCTTGTTGAACGTGCAGTCGTATAATACTGACAATGACGTGGTGGAGTCTTTGAGCAGTCAGAACGGAGACCTGCTGGGAGATCTTCCCCCAGAGGAGGTCACCGCAGTAGTAAAGTACAGGAGGAGGACGAAAAACCCACACGAACAGCATGTGGTGTTAGAAGTCTCCCCCTCCGTGTGGAGGCGACTGACCGCGGCTGAGAGAGTGCGTGTGGACCTTCAGCGGGTGAGGGTCTATGACCAATCCCCGCTGATACAGTGCACGCGCTGTCTCCGCTTCGGGCACGGACGCAGGATGTGCACGGAGGCCACAGACCTGTGCGCTCGCTGCGGTGGTGACCACCAAAGATCTGACTGTCCAGACAGGTCAACAGGATCCGGGCCGGATTGTGGGAATTGCAGAGATGCGGAAATCGAGCGGAGGGACCACGACGCGTTCGACAGCGTGTGTCCCATTCGTAAGAAATGGGACGCCCTTGCGAGAGCTAGGGTGGCTTACTCCTAGCAAGTCGCAAGGAGCAGCGTATGTCGGGCGCGCCGTGGACTCAGCCATTACCAAACGTCCCCCATGGATTCAGTTGTAATTATTTGAAATTTATTATGAAAATAAACGTAGAATAATATAAATCTATATGGGGGGAAAAAGGAAAAAAGCTCGAGCGGATCAGAGGAGACCACGGTTCCCGCATACGGACCCTGCAAAACTTACAAAGTCCCGCTTGAAGGCCTCACCACGCATCCCAGGGTCGCCCCCTTTACAGACGGCCCTGCCACAAACCAACACACACATTTACACACATACACAATCTTACACACACCAAAACACATAAACACATTTTAATTTCAACTACGTACGAAGAGAAGCATACGGAACGTAGTAAGAATATGTATTTTGAAAAATACTTATAATTGCTAAGGAACGAACGGATGAGAATAGCTTACGTAACACACTTTATAAAATTACAAGACATATACACATTATAAACTTAAAATACACAATTAAATCCACCCAAAACACACACAACAATACACAAAAACAACAACCAGTCAGTGCGCTAAATCGCCAAACATAGAATACTGTATCGATCTTAAAAAGTAAAATTATATGCAACAATTGATAAGGAAAATTTTAAATATAAACAATAAGGTAACATTAAGGTAATAATTGATAACAAAAACTTTAAAACAATAATTAATAAGAAAACATGAAATGTAATAAATCTGAATAGAATAATTGTAATGTATAATGTAAGGAATGTCGAAATGTAAAAATTCGAAAATGTAAAACTGAAATGTAAAATTTGTATGAAATGGTAAAATTAAGAGAAATCTTAAAATGTAACTATTTATAAGGCTGTAAAATTAAGTTTACTCTAGTAAATTATAAGGAAATTGTAAACACTAAAGAATGTAAATGTAAATGAAAAATTTAGAAAGAAATTTATAAGAAAATAAAATAAAACCATGCCTACAACCTGAACACTCCTATAAAAATGCTTAGTAGCTAGTTATATTAGAATTAAAAATATGGGAATCCCACCCATTTAATGATAGAGATGAATGTAAGAAAGAAATGGAATGAAGAATGAAAGTGCGAGAAGAATAAATGCGAGAAATTGAATAAAAGAGTTGAACAAGAATAAAAAACTAGCTAGAAAAGGTCCTTGCTCATGGCAAGGGAGCCTAACCTAACCTAACCTAACCTAACCTAACCTAACCTAACCTAACCTAACCTAACCTAACCTAACCTAACCTAACCTAACCTAACCTAACCTAACCTAACCTAACCTAACCTAACCTAACCTAACCTAACCTAACCTAACCTAACCTAACCTAACCTAACCTAACCTAACCTAACCTAACCTAACCTAACCTAACCTAACCTAACCTAACCTAACCTAACCTAACCTAACCTAACCTAACCTAACCTAACCTAACCTAACCTAACCTAACCTAACCTAACCTAACCTAACCTAACCTAACCTAACCTAACCTAACCTAACCTAACCTAACCTAACCTAACCTAACCTAACCTAACCTAACCTAACCTAACCTAACCTAACCTAACCTAACCTAACCTAACCTAACCTAACCTAACCTAACCTAACCTAACCTAACCTAACCTAACCTAACCTAACCTAACCTAACCTAACCTAACCTAACCTAACCTAACCTAACCTAACCTAACCTAACCTAACCTAACCTAACCTAACCTAACCTAACCTAACCTAACCTAACCTAACCTAACCTAACCTAACCTAACCTAACCTAACCTAACCTAACCTAACCTAACCTAACCTAACCTAACCTAACCTAACCTAACCTAACCTAACCTAACCTAACCTAACCTAACCTAACCTAACCTAACCTAACCTAACCTAACCTAACCTAACCTAACCTAACCTAACCTAACCTAACCTAACCTAACCTAACCTAACCTAACCTAACCTAACCTAACCTAACCTAACCTAACCTAACCTAACCTAACCTAACCTAACCTAACCTAACCTAACCTAACCTAACCTAACCTAACCTAACCTAACCTAACCTAACCTAACCTAACCTAACCTAACCTAACCTAACCTAACCTAACCTAACCTAACCTAACCTAACCTAACCTAACCTAACCTAACCTAACCTAACCTAACCTAACCTAACCTAACCTAACCTAACCTAACCTAACCTAACCTAACCTAACCTAACCTAACCTAACCTAACCTAACCTAACCTAACCTAACCTAACCTAACCTAACCTAACCTAACCTAACCTAACCTAACCTAACCTAACCTAACCTAACCTAACCTAACCTAACCTAACCTAACCTAACCTAACCTAACCTAACCTAACCTAACCTAACCTAACCTAACCTAACCTAACCTAACCTAACCTAACCTAACCTAACCTAACCTAACCTAACCTAACCTAACCTAACCTAACCTAACCTAACCTAACCTAACCTAACCTAACCTAACCTAACCTAACCTAACCTAACCTAACCTAACCTAACCTAACCTAACCTAACCTAACCTAACCTAACCTAACCTAACCTAACCTAACCTAACCTAACCTAACCTAACCTAACCTAACCTAACCTAACCTAACCTAACCTAACCTAACCTAACCTAACCTAACCTAACCTAACCTAACCTAACCTAACCTAACCTAACCTAACCTAACCTAACCTAACCTAACCTAACCTAACCTAACCTAACCTAACCTAACCTAACCTAACCTAACCTAACCTAACCTAACCTAACCTAACCTAACCTAACCTAACCTAACCTAACCTAACCTAACCTAACCTAACCTAACCTAACCTAACCTAACCTAACCTAACCTAACCTAACCTAACCTAACCTAACCTAACCTAACCTAACCTAACCTAACCTAACCTAACCTAACCTAACCTAACCTAACCTAACCTAACCTAACCTAACCTAACCTAACCTAACCTAACCTAACCTAACCTAACCTAACCTAACCTAACCTAACCTAACCTAACCTAACCTAACCTAACCTAACCTAACCTAACCTAACCTAACCTAACCTAACCTAACCTAACCTAACCTAACCTAACCTAACCTAACCTAACCTAACCTAACCTAACCTAACCTAACCTAACCTAACCTAACCTAACCTAACCTAACCTAACCTAACCTAACCTAACCTAACCTAACCTAACCTAACCTAACCTAACCTAACCTAACCTAACCTAACCTAACCTAACCTAACCTAACCTAACCTAACCTAACCTAACCTAACCTAACCTAACCTAACCTAACCTAACCTAACCTAACCTAACCTAACCTAACCTAACCTAACCTAACCTAACCTAACCTAACCTAACCTAACCTAACCTAACCTAACCTAACCTAACCTAACCTAACCTAACCTAACCTAACCTAACCTAACCTAACCTAACCTAACCTAACCTAACCTAACCTAACCTAACCTAACCTAACCTAACCTAACCTAACCTAACCTAACCTAACCTAACCTAACCTAACCTAACCTAACCTAACCTAACCTAACCTAACCTAACCTAACCTAACCTAACCTAACCTAACCTAACCTAACCTAACCTAACCTAACCTAACCTAACCTAACCTAACCTAACCTAACCTAACCTAACCTAACCTAACCTAACCTAACCTAACCTAACCTAACCTAACCTAACCTAACCTAACCTAACCTAACCTAACCTAACCTAACCTAACCTAACCTAACCTAACCTAACCTAACCTAACCTAACCTAACCTAACCTAACCTAACCTAACCTAACCTAACCTAACCTAACCTAACCTAACCTAACCTAACCTAACCTAACCTAACCTAACCTAACCTAACCTAACCTAACCTAACCTAACCTAACCTAACCTAACCTAACCTAACCTAACCTAACCTAACCTAACCTAACCTAACCTAACCTAACCTAACCTAACCTAACCTAACCTAACCTAACCTAACCTAACCTAACCTAACCTAACCTAACCTAACCTAACCTAACCTAACCTAACCTAACCTAACCTAACCTAACCTAACCTAACCTAACCTAACCTAACCTAACCTAACCTAACCTAACCTAACCTAACCTAACCTAACCTAACCTAACCTAACCTAACCTAACCTAACCTAACCTAACCTAACCTAACCTAACCTAACCTAACCTAACCTAACCTAACCTAACCTAACCTAACCTAACCTAACCTAACCTAACCTAACCTAACCTAACCTAACCTAACCTAACCTAACCTAACCTAACCTAACCTAACCTAACCTAACCTAACCTAACCTAACCTAACCTAACCTAACCTAACCTAACCTAACCTAACCTAACCTAACCTAACCTAACCTAACCTAACCTAACCTAACCTAACCTAACCTAACCTAACCTAACCTAACCTAACCTAACCTAACCTAACCTAACCTAACCTAACCTAACCTAACCTAACCTAACCTAACCTAACCTAACCTAACCTAACCTAACCTAACCTAACCTAACCTAACCTAACCTAACCTAACCTAACCTAACCTAACCTAACCTAACCTAACCTAACCTAACCTAACCTAACCTAACCTAACCTAACCTAACCTAACCTAACC
The DNA here is from genome assembly GCA_947037095.2 of Nycteola revayana. Taxonomy (NCBI): domain Eukaryota; kingdom Metazoa; phylum Arthropoda; class Insecta; order Lepidoptera; family Nolidae; genus Nycteola; species Nycteola revayana. Next base: position 29,823 of record OX344853.2, read on the forward strand.
TAACCTAACCTAACCTAACCTAACCTAACCTAACCTAACCTAACCTAACCTAACCTAACCTAACCTAACCTAACCTAACCTAACCTAACCTAACCTAACCTAACCTAACCTAACCTAACCTAACCTAACCTAACCTAACCTAACCTAACCTAACCTAACCTAACCTAACCTAACCTAACCTAACCTAACCTAACCTAACCTAACCTAACCTAACCTAACCTAACCTAACCTAACCTAACCTAACCTAACCTAACCTAACCTAACCTAACCTAACCTAACCTAACCTAACCTAACCTAACCTAACCTAACCTAACCTAACCTAACCTAACCTAACCTAACCTAACCTAACCTAACCTAACCTAACCTAACCTAACCTAACCTAACCTAACCTAACCTAACCTAACCTAACCTAACCTAACCTAACCTAACCTAACCTAACCTAACCTAACCTAACCTAACCTAACCTAACCTAACCTAACCTAACCTAACCTAACCTAACCTAACCTAACCTAACCTAACCTAACCTAACCTAACCTAACCTAACCTAACCTAACCTAACCTAACCTAACCTAACCTAACCTAACCTAACCTAACCTAACCTAACCTAACCTAACCTAACCTAACCAACGCAAACAAACGGGGCTACCTCTGTCACGCAGTCCACCCAGACCACCCGGACCACTCAGACCTCCCGGACCACCCAGAGTACCCAAACCACCCAGAGTACCCAGAGCACTCAAACCACCCAGACCACCCAGACCACTGAAGCCATCCAGCCCACCTCGGATAGGACAGTGACCCTCGAAGCACTAAAGGACCTGTTGGAGGGGATAAGAGAGGACACAAAGGGCGTGGCGGAGTGCGTGCAAAATACGCGCACACTCTCGCACGACATACAAGCCGTGTCAACCCTTTTGTCCCCTGCAGCAGGACCTGTCCACGCCGGTTTGGGTCGGGCTTCCTACGCCAGCGCTGTTGCGTCAAACGCACAGAACATACCCCCACCGCTCCACTCCATTGTCGTCTCGTCGGAGGATGTGGAGGACACCAGCGGGACGATAGTGGAGAAGATCAGGGAAGCGGTGGATGCGAGGAAGTCCGGCCTGCGCGTGGACCGGCTGCGAAAAGCGAGGGACCAAAAAGTGGTCATAGGGTGCCTGGAAAAGAAGGATCTGGAAGGAGTGGTGGAAAGAATCAGAGGATCTTCCGGAAACTTAAGGGTGGACAACGTAGTGCAGAGGAACCCGCAGATTATTTTACTAAATGTACAGTCGTACAATACGGACGCTGACGTGGTAGAGTCCCTAAGCGGCCAGAACGAAGATCTGCTGGGAGATCTCCCTCCAGAGGAGGTCACCGCCGTGGTGAAATACAGGAGGAGAACAAAAAACCCACAAGAACAACATGTGGTGTTAGAAGTCTCCCCCTCCGTGTGGAGGCGACTGACCGGGGCTGGGAAGGTGCGTGTAGACCTTCAGCGGGTAAGGGCCTACGACCAATCCCCGCTGATACAGTGCACGCGCTGTCTCCGCTTCGGTCACGGGCGCAGGATGTGCACGGAGACCACAGACCTGTGTGCTCGCTGCGGTGGCGACCACCGAAGGACGGACTGCCCTGACAAGGCTGCTGGAGTTGGGCCGGACTGTAGGAACTGCAGAGATGCAAAAATCGAGCGGCGGGACCACGATGCGTTCGACAGCGTGTGTCCCATTCGTAAGAAATGGGACGCCCTTGCGAGAGCTAGGGTGGCTTATTCCTAGTGATCGCAAGGAGCAACGTATGTCGGGCGCACTGTGGACCCAGCCATCGCCGAACATCCCCCACGGATTCAGGAAAAATTATTGACATTTATTATGAAAATAAATAAAAATAATAAAACAATCAAGGTGGGGATGAAGGAAGAAGCTCGAGCAACCTCCTGAAACCGCAGTTCCCGCATACGGACCCACAAAAATAAAAAGACTCGCTTATGGACTTTACCATGCATCCCAGGACCGTCCCCTTTACAGACGGCCCTGCCACAAACAACATACACCTACACATTCTCAAACATTACACACACATTAAAATACACAAAACACACTCCAATTTTATAAATTAGTACGTACGAAACGAAGAATATAGAACGTAGTAAGAATATATATTTTGAAAATATAAACAATTACTAAAGATTGAAGATATGAGAACGGAATACGTACTACACTCTAACAAAATTAAAAGACACATATACACAAAAACTTAAAACACACAAAACACGCAACTAACTCACCTCACTAGAACTAACATAAACACAACACAAAACTAACTAGTCAGCGCATTAATCTGCTAGAGGTAAAGGAAACTCATAAGGAATACCTAAACGTAACAATAAATTATGTAATATAAAATGTGATAAACAAATATGTAATGGGAAAATGTAATAAATAGATATGTAATATTAAATGTAATATAATAATGCAATAAATAGATATGTAATATAAAAATGTAATGAATAAATATGCAATATAATAATGCAATAAATAGATGTGTAATTTTAAAATGTAGTAAATAAATATATAATATAAAAATGTAATAAATAGATATAATACTAAAATGTAATTAACTATAAGATTGTGATACTAAGTTAATTCTAAATGTATAAAATAAGGAACTGTAAACATAGTTTTTAATGGAAGAAA
>OX344853.2:35000-122753 GCA_947037095.2 Nycteola revayana
CTAACCTAACCTAACCTAACCTAACCTAACCTAACCTAACCTAACCTAACCTAACCTAACCTAACCTAACCTAACCTAACCTAACCTAACCTAACCTAACCTAACCTAACCTAACCTAACCTAACCTAACCTAACCTAACCTAACCTAACCTAACCTAACCTAACCTAACCTAACCTAACCTAACCTAACCTAACCTAACCTAACCTAACCTAACCTAACCTAACCTAACCTAACCTAACCTAACCTAACCTAACCTAACCTAACCTAACCTAACCTAACCTAACCTAACCTAACCTAACCTAACCTAACCTAACCTAACCTAACCTAACCTAACCTAACCTAACCTAACCTAACCTAACCTAACCTAACCTAACCTAACCTAACCTAACCTAACCTAACCTAACCTAACCTAACCTAACCTAACCTAACCTAACCTAACCTAACCTAACCTAACCTAACCTAACCTAACCTAACCTAACCTAACCTAACCTAACCTAACCTAACCTAACCTAACCTAACCTAACCTAACCTAACCTAACCTAACCTAACCTAACCTAACCTAACCTAACCTAACCTAACCTAACCTAACCTAACCTAACCTAACCTAACCTAACCTAACCTAACCTAACCTAACCTAACCTAACCTAACCTAACCTAACCTAACCTAACCTAACCTAACCTAACCTAACCTAACCTAACCTAACCTAACCTAACCTAACCTAACCTAACCTAACCTAACCTAACCTAACCTAACCTAACCTAACCTAACCTAACCTAACCTAACCTAACCTAACCTAACCTAACCTAACCTAACCTAACCTAACCTAACCTAACCTAACCTAACCTAACCTAACCTAACCTAACCTAACCTAACCTAACCTAACCTAACCTAACCTAACCTAACCTAACCTAACCTAACCTAACCTAACCTAACCTAACCTAACCTAACCTAACCTAACCTAACCTAACCTAACCTAACCTAACCTAACCTAACCTAACCTAACCTAACCTAACCTAACCTAACCTAACCTAACCTAACCTAACCTAACCTAACCTAACCTAACCTAACCTAACCTAACCTAACCTAACCTAACCTAACCTAACCTAACCTAACCTAACCTAACCTAACCTAACCTAACCTAACCTAACCTAACCTAACCTAACCTAACCTAACCTAACCTAACCTAACCTAACCTAACCTAACCTAACCTAACCTAACCTAACCTAACCTAACCTAACCTAACCTAACCTAACCTAACCTAACCTAACCTAACCTAACCTAACCTAACCTAACCTAACCTAACCTAACCTAACCTAACCTAACCTAACCTAACCTAACCTAACCTAACCTAACCTAACCTAACCTAACCTAACCTAACCTAACCTAACCTAACCTAACCTAACCTAACCTAACCTAACCTAACCTAACCTAACCTAACCTAACCTAACCTAACCTAACCTAACCTAACCTAACCTAACCTAACCTAACCTAACCTAACCTAACCTAACCTAACCTAACCTAACCTAACCTAACCTAACCTAACCTAACCTAACCTAACCTAACCTAACCTAACCTAACCTAACCTAACCTAACCTAACCTAACCTAACCTAACCTAACCTAACCTAACCTAACCTAACCTAACCTAACCTAACCTAACCTAACCTAACCTAACCTAACCTAACCTAACCTAACCTAACCTAACCTAACCTAACCTAACCTAACCTAACCTAACCTAACCTAACCTAACCTAACCTAACCTAACCTAACCTAACCTAACCTAACCTAACCTAACCTAACCTAACCTAACCTAACCTAACCTAACCTAACCTAACCTAACCTAACCTAACCTAACCTAACCTAACCTAACCTAACCTAACCTAACCTAACCTAACCTAACCTAACCTAACCTAACCTAACCTAACCTAACCTAACCTAACCTAACCTAACCTAACCTAACCTAACCTAACCTAACCTAACCTAACCTAACCTAACCTAACCTAACCTAACCTAACCTAACCTAACCTAACCTAACCTAACCTAACCTAACCTAACCTAACCTAACCTAACCTAACCTAACCTAACCTAACCTAACCTAACCTAACCTAACCTAACCTAACCTAACCTAACCTAACCTAACCTAACCTAACCTAACCTAACCTAACCTAACCTAACCTAACCTAACCTAACCTAACCTAACCTAACCTAACCTAACCTAACCTAACCTAACCTAACCTAACCTAACCTAACCTAACCTAACCTAACCTAACCTAACCTAACCTAACCTAACCTAACCTAACCTAACCTAACCTAACCTAACCTAACCTAACCTAACCTAACCTAACCTAACCTAACCTAACCTAACCTAACCTAACCTAACCTAACCTAACCTAACCTAACCTAACCTAACCTAACCTAACCTAACCTAACCTAACCTAACCTAACCTAACCTAACCTAACCTAACCTAACCTAACCTAACCTAACCTAACCTAACCTAACCTAACCTAACCTAACCTAACCTAACCTAACCTAACCTAACCTAACCTAACCTAACCTAACCTAACCTAACCTAACCTAACCTAACCTAACCTAACCTAACCTAACCTAACCTAACCTAACCTAACCTAACCTAACCTAACCTAACCTAACCTAACCTAACCTAACCTAACCTAACCTAACCTAACCTAACCTAACCTAACCTAACCTAACCTAACCTAACCTAACCTAACCTAACCTAACCTAACCTAACCTAACCTAACCTAACCTAACCTAACCTAACCTAACCTAACCTAACCTAACCTAACCTAACCTAACCTAACCTAACCTAACCTAACCTAACCTAACCTAACCTAACCTAACCTAACCTAACCTAACCTAACCTAACCTAACCTAACCTAACCTAACCTAACCTAACCTAACCTAACCTAACCTAACCTAACCTAACCTAACCTAACCTAACCTAACCTAACCTAACCTAACCTAACCTAACCTAACCTAACCTAACCTAACCTAACCTAACCTAACCTAACCTAACCTAACCTAACCTAACCTAACCTAACCTAACCTAACCTAACCTAACCTAACCTAACCTAACCTAACCTAACCTAACCTAACCTAACCTAACCTAACCTAACCTAACCTAACCTAACCTAACCTAACCTAACCTAACCTAACCTAACCTAACCTAACCTAACCTAACCTAACCTAACCTAACCTAACCTAACCTAACCTAACCTAACCTAACCTAACCTAACCTAACCTAACCTAACCTAACCTAACCTAACCTAACCTAACCTAACCTAACCTAACCTAACCTAACCTAACCTAACCTAACCTAACCTAACCTAACCTAACCTAACCTAACCTAACCTAACCTAACCTAACCTAACCTAACCTAACCTAACCTAACCTAACCTAACCTAACCTAACCTAACCTAACCTAACCTAACCTAACCTAACCTAACCTAACCTAACCTAACCTAACCTAACCTAACCTAACCTAACCTAACCTAACCTAACCTAACCTAACCTAACCTAACCTAACCTAACCTAACCTAACCTAACCTAACCTAACCTAACCTAACCTAACCTAACCTAACCTAACCTAACCTAACCTAACCTAACCTAACCTAACCTAACCTAACCTAACCTAACCTAACCTAACCTAACCTAACCTAACCTAACCTAACCTAACCTAACCTAACCTAACCTAACCTAACCTAACCTAACCTAACCTAACCTAACCTAACCTAACCTAACCTAACCTAACCTAACCTAACCTAACCTAACCTAACCTAACCTAACCTAACCTAACCTAACCTAACCTAACCTAACCTAACCTAACCTAACCTAACCTAACCTAACCTAACCTAACCTAACCTAACCTAACCTAACCTAACCTAACCTAACCTAACCTAACCTAACCTAACCTAACCTAACCTAACCTAACCTAACCTAACCTAACCTAACCTAACCTAACCTAACCTAACCTAACCTAACCTAACCTAACCTAACCTAACCTAACCTAACCTAACCTAACCTAACCTAACCTAACCTAACCTAACCTAACCTAACCTAACCTAACCTAACCTAACCTAACCTAACCTAACCTAACCTAACCTAACCTAACCTAACCTAACCTAACCTAACCTAACCTAACCTAACCTAACCTAACCTAACCTAACCTAACCTAACCTAACCTAACCTAACCTAACCTAACCTAACCTAACCTAACCTAACCTAACCTAACCTAACCTAACCTAACCTAACCTAACCTAACCTAACCTAACCTAACCTAACCTAACCTAACCTAACCTAACCTAACCTAACCTAACCTAACCTAACCTAACCTAACCTAACCTAACCTAACCTAACCTAACCTAACCTAACCTAACCTAACCTAACCTAACCTAACCTAACCTAACCTAACCTAACCTAACCTAACCTAACCTAACCTAACCTAACCTAACCTAACCTAACCTAACCTAACCTAACCTAACCTAACCTAACCTAACCTAACCTAACCTAACCTAACCTAACCTAACCTAACCTAACCTAACCTAACCTAACCTAACCTAACCTAACCTAACCTAACCTAACCTAACCTAACCTAACCTAACCTAACCTAACCTAACCTAACCTAACCTAACCTAACCTAACCTAACCTAACCTAACCTAACCTAACCTAACCTAACCTAACCTAACCTAACCTAACCTAACCTAACCTAACCTAACCTAACCTAACCTAACCTAACCTAACCTAACCTAACCTAACCTAACCTAACCTAACCTAACCTAACCTAACCTAACCTAACCTAACCTAACCTAACCTAACCTAACCTAACCTAACCTAACCTAACCTAACCTAACCTAACCTAACCTAACCTAACCTAACCTAACCTAACCTAACCTAACCTAACCTAACCTAACCTAACCTAACCTAACCTAACCTAACCTAACCTAACCTAACCTAACCTAACCTAACCTAACCTAACCTAACCTAACCTAACCTAACCTAACCTAACCTAACCTAACCTAACCTAACCTAACCTAACCTAACCTAACCTAACCTAACCTAACCTAACCTAACCTAACCTAACCTAACCTAACCTAACCTAACCTAACCTAACCTAACCTAACCTAACCTAACCTAACCTAACCTAACCTAACCTAACCTAACCTAACCTAACCTAACCTAACCTAACCTAACCTAACCTAACCTAACCTAACCTAACCTAACCTAACCTAACCTAACCTAACCTAACCTAACCTAACCTAACCTAACCTAACCTAACCTAACCTAACCTAACCTAACCTAACCTAACCTAACCTAACCTAACCTAACCTAACCTAACCTAACCTAACCTAACCTAACCTAACCTAACCTAACCTAACCTAACCTAACCTAACCTAACCTAACCTAACCTAACCTAACCTAACCTAACCTAACCTAACCTAACCTAACCTAACCTAACCTAACCTAACCTAACCTAACCTAACCTAACCTAACCTAACCTAACCTAACCTAACCTAACCTAACCTAACCTAACCTAACCTAACCTAACCTAACCTAACCTAACCTAACCTAACCTAACCTAACCTAACCTAACCTAACCTAACCTAACCTAACCTAACCTAACCTAACCTAACCTAACCTAACCTAACCTAACCTAACCTAACCTAACCTAACCTAACCTAACCTAACCTAACCTAACCTAACCTAACCTAACCTAACCTAACCTAACCTAACCTAACCTAACCTAACCTAACCTAACCTAACCTAACCTAACCTAACCTAACCTAACCTAACCTAACCTAACCTAACCTAACCTAACCTAACCTAACCTAACCTAACCTAACCTAACCTAACCTAACCTAACCTAACCTAACCTAACCTAACCTAACCTAACCTAACCTAACCTAACCTAACCTAACCTAACCTAACCTAACCTAACCTAACCTAACCTAACCTAACCTAACCTAACCTAACCTAACCTAACCTAACCTAACCTAACCTAACCTAACCTAACCTAACCTAACCTAACCTAACCTAACCTAACCTAACCTAACCTAACCTAACCTAACCTAACCTAACCTAACCTAACCTAACCTAACCTAACCTAACCTAACCTAACCTAACCTAACCTAACCTAACCTAACCTAACCTAACCTAACCTAACCTAACCTAACCTAACCTAACCTAACCTAACCTAACCTAACCTAACCTAACCTAACCTAACCTAACCTAACCTAACCTAACCTAACCTAACCTAACCTAACCTAACCTAACCTAACCTAACCTAACCTAACCTAACCTAACCTAACCTAACCTAACCTAACCTAACCTAACCTAACCTAACCTAACCTAACCTAACCTAACCTAACCTAACCTAACCTAACCTAACCTAACCTAACCTAACCTAACCTAACCTAACCTAACCTAACCTAACCTAACCTAACCTAACCTAACCTAACCTAACCTAACCTAACCCGGGAAGAATTATTTACTGCTAGAACTAGTGTCTCGTGGTGCGAATCTCAATAGCGACTTATAACTTCTTTATCTAAGAGTCATCTAGTGAGAAGTGTTGGAACCTTAAGTTTCTATTTATAGAACTGTTTCAATAGTTCTCTAGTTTTAGATAGAGGGCGATACTGGTAGAATGAGGTTTAATTTAAATTGGTCTAATTTATTAATTACTTATTTACTTACAAATAAATGAATGATGATTTATGATGATTATTATTTATTATTATTTATTGTTGTTTTTGTGTTGATTATCATTGAGTGTTGATAAGGATCATGATGAGCGTTGTTTGTTGTTGCGAGGATTATGATTGGTGAATGTGATAATTGTTGATTGATTATCATTGAGTGATAATGATAATCAATAATCATGATGAGGGTTGTTTGTTGTTGTTTGTTGTTGCGAGGATTATGATTGGTGAATGTGATAATTATTGATTGATGGTGATGATGATGATTGATTGGTTTTGTTTTTTGATGATCGTCTGTGATGATGATGATGATGATGATTTGTCGATGATGGTGAGGATTGGTTGGTAATGGTGATGATTAAGATTGGTTGTGATGATAATTGGTGATTATGAATATGATGATGGTGATGGTTGACAACCTCCGTAGCGCAGCGGTAATTGGCTCGCTTTAAATCTTAGAGTTGGGTTCGATTCCCACACCGGACAAGAAATCTTTGCGTAAATTCTAAGATTTCTTGCCGGGTCTGGTTGGTTGAGGGACTACCCTCCGTGCCTCGGAAAGCACGTTAAGCCGTTGGTCCCGATTGTTATAACATCATCTATAACAAACGAACCAGGGAACGGGCAGCAGCGTTTCCCCTGTGTATTACAACACCGCGGTCACCAATCCGCCTGCCAAGCGTGGTGACTATGGCAAAGACCCTCCCTCGGGAGGAGGCCCATGTTCAGCAGTGGACGTTATATGGGCTGATGATGATGATGATGATTGGGTTGTGATGATGATGATGACGTTTTTTTTTTTTTTTTTTTTTTTTTTTTTTTTTTTTTTTTTTTTTTTTTTTTTTACCAGATTTGATTTGATTGCCAATTTAATCTATTATTTAAAACTTAAAAATTTTTAACTTCGATTAGGTCGGTTCTGTTAGGTAAGATAATTACGTAATCAGAACACACACGGGACAGAAGGTAACCGACTTGGTATTACATAGATCCCACAACGTTTTACGGTAAAAGAACTGCGTTACGAGACTTGGGTTTTTTTTTTTTTTTTTTTTTTTTTTTTTTTTTTTTTTTTTTTTTACAAGTATGTTTTTGATGGCATTTATTTTATAAACGGGCAATAAGATCAATTTACCAACTAAGTGTAGTAAAACCCCTTAAAACAGCCTTTTTCTTTTTCCCATACAAACGTTTTCTAACTAAAATGTAGAGTCAATTTGAGCTTTATGTTTTTGCTAAGATTTTTTAGGGTAGGGTAGAGGTAGGGTAGGGGTAGAGGTAGGGTAGGGGTAGTGTAGGGTAGGGGTAGTGTAGGGTAGGGGTAGTGTAGGGTGGGGGTAGTGTAGGGTGGGGGTAGTGTAGGGTGGGGGTAGTGTAGGATGGGGGTAAATTAAATTAATCCCTGTGTCGCAAAGGTCGCACCGCTCGATAGATTAACGAAAACAAAGCACCCCCTGACTCAATACAACTGTTTTAATTTCAGACGAATAATTGTCCCGGGTGGGAATCGAACGCAGAAAACTCGGAAAGCACGTTAAGCCGTTGGTCCCGATTGTTATAACATCATCTATAACAAACGAACCAGGGAACGGGCAGCAGCGTTTCCCCTGTGTATTACAACACCGCGGTCACCAATCCGCCTGCCAAGCGTGGTGACTATGGCAAAGACCCTCCCTCGGGAGGAGGCCCATGTTCAGCAGTGGACGTTATATGGGCTGATGATGATGATGATGATTGGGTTGTGATGATGATGATGACGTTTTTTTTTTTTTTTTTTTTTTTTTTTTTTTTACCAGTGTTGGGGTTGGCCGGGGTACGTTCAGTACCTTACGGTCAGCCTGGGACAGTCTCCCACGTTGTTGACGTATGTTCCTTCCGAGTCGAGTGACTCCGCTGGTTACATACGTCACCACGCACCCCTGAATGCGTAGGTACCTAGGATGGTTACGACCCCAGAGGACAGGTAGCGAGGAGGCGAAATGATACTGCAGAATTTTTTCCTTTATTATTTGGGCTTGCAGATTTCGGCTTCTTTTTTTTTTTTTTCTTGTTGTTGTTGCCTCTTCGACGGCTAAGCTGCGACTGACTGTGCCGAGAAAATGTCGCTCAATTTATACCCGGCTGTATTACCGCGAAGACAACCACGCATTTTGAGCCCTTTTGTTTGATATTTTTTACTAAGCCGAAACCTGTTTTGCCCCCATTTATTTACTTTTTCTTTACACAATATGTACAATTTTGGTGTTGTAATAATCCTAACATAATTATTGTTCAATATAAACATTCACTTAATCCTAATTATGTACAAATAAAATGTATTACAACAACAAAGGTCAAAAATTATGAAGTTACATATTTTCATTATAAAAAATCCTTAATAAATCCTAAACTACTTGACCGATTTTAATAATTCAAACGGATTTATTCGTTTTATGATTAGACCTTTCATTTAAAACCAAAATTATCAAAATCTATCCACAAACAAAAAAGTCGATTTTCAAGTTACGTAATTATACTGAATCGAAACTTATACTAACAAAAAATTATCTTTAAACTGTCTAATTACTTATAACATGAAAACTTATGCTAAACCTTACTAAAATAAACTATTTTAAAACAAGAAAAACATCAAATAAATCATTTAAATACCTAACAAATGATTAAAATAGTTTCTATAATTACATTGCTACTACTTGCGCCCTGGTGTCTCGATGCCGACACTACTACTTGCGCCCTTGTGTCTCGATATGGTCTCGTCGCCGACAACCAGATTTGATTTGATTGCCAATTTAATCTATTATTTAAAACTTAAAAGTTTTTAACTTCGATTAGGTCGGTTCTGTTAGGTAAGATAATTACGTAATCAGAACACACACGGGACAGAAGGTAACCGACTTGGTATTACATAGATCCCACAACGTTTTACGGTAAAAGAACTGCGTTACGAGATTTGGGTTTTTTTTTTTTTTTTTTTTTTTTACAAGTATGTTTTTGATGGCATTTATTTTATAAACGGGCAATAAGATCAATTTACCAACTAAGTGTAGTAAAACCCCTTAAAACAGCCTTTTTCTTTTTCCCATACAAACGTTTTCTAACTAAAATGTAGAGTCAATTTGAGCTTTATGTTTTTGCTAAGATTTTTTAGGGTAGGGTAGAGGTAGGGTAGGGGTAGAGGTAGGGTAGGGGTAGTGTAGGGTAGGGGTAGTGTAGGGTAGGGGTAGTGTAGGGTAGGGGTAGTGTAGGGTGGGGGTAGTGTAGGGTGGGGGTAGTGTAGGATGGGGGTAGTGTAGGGTGGGGGTAGTGTAGGGTAGGGGGTAGGGTAGGGTAGGGGTAGTGTTGGGGTAGGAGTACCGCATAAACGAAGTCTCTACGGCCCAGTTTATTTTATACAAATGTTTAGGTCTTTTATGTATCGATTGAGGCAGTACGAAGTCTGCCGGGTCATCTAGTAATATATATGCCATCAAAAACATACTTGTAAAAAAACCCAAGTCTCGTAACGCAGTTCTTTTACCGTTAAAAGTTGTGAGATCTATGTAATACCAAGTCGGTTAATTTATTCAGTCCCTACTTAAGGGACCTTCTGTCTTGAGCTATTACGTAACTATCTCACCTAACAGACTCTCAAAATGATCTTATGAAAATTCGAAACTTTTAAGTTTTAAATAATAAATTAACTTGGCCATCGGATACTATTAGAATGTGTCTCACAAGTGTTTATTGCGATGGCCAAGTCAATCTAATATTCATAACATAAAAGTTTTGAATTTTGATAAGATCATTTTAAGAGTCTGTTAGGTGAGATTGTTACGTAATAGCTTAAGACAGAAGGTCCCTTAAGTAGGGACTGAATAAATTAACCGACTTGGTATTACATAGATCTCACAACTTTTAACGGTAAAAGAACTGCGTTACGAGACTTGGGTTTTTTTACAAGTATGTTTTTGATGGCATCTCATTTCTTTTTGTAGATAGTTGTACCTTTTTTCCTTTGCTTTACAATTTACATAATTTTTTTGAATACCTACAACGGATTTAGGCTGTATCTCAAGAACCGCGATAGCTAAACAGTTGACATTTTCACAAATTATGTATTTCTGTTGCTATATTAACAAACTAAACATAAATTAAATAATTAAGGGGGGCTCCAATACAACAAACTTTTTTGCGGCCTTTTTTGCTCGATATTTATAACGGCAATAGGTAGGCACTTGGAAATGGTACGGAAACCTTAGTGCGCGAGTCCAACTCGCACTTGGCCGGTTTTAGTCTATTGTATGCACAAATGGAGGATTCCTGCGCTTTAATCGTTCCAAAGTAGACTTAAATTAAATGTAAACCGTCCAGACTCGTAACTCGGTGCCTTTATTTACAAAATAACTTACGAATATATGAATACCCACGTACCTAGCTGGCATGGCAACACTCACCATACGTAACAAGAGCAGCTGCGTCGTGTACTTTTTTATGTTTTATTGATATTCGTCGCACTCGTCAAACGTCATTTAAAATTAATCCGTATGTAAAATTGTTATCTCTCATTCATTATAAATATTGTCAATGTACCTAATCGAAAACTACAACATCAAGCTTAACAGAGGATTAACATGAACTTATGTATGGCACTCACGGCCTCACTGTCAAAGGTTTTTAAATAAAGAAATTACTAAACTGTTTTTAATGGAACTTTGGCACGTGTCCGATTTTGGCTTTTTTTGAGACAGCTCCCGCACTAGGGAAATTATTATCTATGTCGCGGGTCAAAGTAACTTTTCCACAGAGACAAAGTCGCGGCCACAAGCTAATATGTACATAAGTAAATTTAAAGCTACCTAGTTAACATCAAACTGTGTAAAAAATATTTGATAAAATGAATATGCAAATACAGTTTGTGTCAGATAAATAAAACGTGGTGTGTGTGTATACCTGCGATATCGCAGTAAGACTTGTTAATTACTTGAAAGAAAGTGACCGTCTTTCTGTGACGAACGGGAAGCGTGGAAGCCGTAGTGTTTGTCCGGGGGGAATGCAAGAATTTTACGCATTTCCTCCGACACTGCGGCGTTCCCGCACGAGCGGTGTGGTATGTGGGACTCGCCCTCTCCATAGCAGTGGAATGCAAATCATAACTTGAGAGAAAAACACTTAAACCCCCGGTTACTCCTCTGACCACAATTGGTGAGGGGCCCAGGAACTGTTGCCTATCTGGGATACCCTATGGCAGCGTCCGCGACTCAAATGGTGTTGCGGGCTCTCCTGGGTCCAAATAACCAGTTTCAGGGATGCCAGAGTACACGGGGTCCCTACTTCTCAAGGGACCGCGGCCTGTTAGTATACTATCGTTCATAGCACAGTTGCTTTTACATTCCATTGAGTTTTTTTTTTTTCCTTCGATTGAAGCTTCTACGTCTGCTAGAAGTGCCTAAACATTTTGATGATCGGTCAATCACGTGTGAGCGAGTGACAAAATTACCGAAATTACCGAACTTTGAGTAGTTATAATTCTTAAAGTACTGGTTCAAATTGAATGAAATTTGAAATATGCTGTAGTTTTACAAAGCCTGCTTAGGTTCTGAAATTTCAGGCTCCTATCTTCATCCACAACGAAGTTATAGAGGGTCGAAAATCGGCTGAGTTGCTTCGAGAAAAGATAGGTACGGCCGTGCACTTTTTTTTTTTTTTTTTTTTTTTTTTTCTTACTCGACTTGGGGGGGCACTACCGTGCCCCCAGATAATAAGATTTGTTTAAAAATATTAATATACTAGCTGACCCGACAGACGTTGTACTGTCTTAGTTAAAACTATAAATTGAATTGAACTTTTAATATAAGGCGTGATAGCAATGAACTAACTGCGATGTGCACTAAGAGTAGCATGCATTCTGTTAATGTTATGTCAAACGCCATAATATTACAATAAATAAGTTTAAAAAAAAAAAAAAAAAAAAAAAACCAAGATTTACCCAATTGAACCCAGGGTGTTCCCCTAAATGCCAGTAAATGGAGCACCGGTAATAGCTAATACATACACGGTACATCCGTTACCGTCCGATGCCTATGACCTAGCTGTCATGGACTCTCTCGAGGATTTTATTTTAGGGTTCATTAAATGCATCTTTTGCGGACGTCAGGCTCTAAAAGAAGGTGGGGCTATGCCCCCCCTCTTCAAAGCCGAGGCTCCGGGGACAGCCTAAGATTTCTTCGGTGAAATGGGTAGGAGAGATCTTTCTACTAAGCACGCTCCGGGGTCTTGTACAAACTGGACAATGGTCGGTAGCAAGAGGACTAATACCATGACTCTCGCTCAATTGCCCAAACCGGACACTCCTCGACCAGTGTGCAGTGTGCTGCCGCGTGATGACTGATGAAATTGAGTTTCCGGCTCTCGAATCACTTTTTTTTTTTTTTTTTTTTTGTTGTCCAGGGTGAAATGCATTTTTGGATTTTCCAGTTTTTGAAGATTGGATCAATGTAGCTGACCAGACAGACTTTGTACTATCTTAGCTCAAACTCTAAATTAAATTGAACTTTTAATAATATTGTCATGTAGCTAGTTCCTTGGAAATGTGCGTTGATGCTCCCTCCGTTTTCAAAGTGCAAGAGGTTGCTGCTCTGATATTTCTGCTTGAGGATTTTGAATCAGTATTTAACTATATTTGTGAAAACGTCTAAAGCGTGCATTAGCGCACATAATGTTATTTCAAATGTATATTAAATGAACTATTGTAAACAAGTTATAAAAAAAAAAAAAAAAAAAAAAAAAAACACAAACTTTGATACAAAAGATGACGAACAAAGAGAAGAAACCCGGAGTTTCTTTTTTGCTTTCTTCTCCGAGTCGTCCACCTAGGTAGCTAGTGAAAGGTTGCAGGTTAGCTAGGGTAGGATTCTCGCCGGCGAGGACCGCGTTGCGCCCCAAACCCTGCCCTGTGATCCAGCGCCTGTAGGCCGATCAATTCCTCTTATGTTCATAAATCTGACTTATATATCAGTGGTACCACTGGGCCGTGGTCCTAACTAGAGATGTGTAACTCAGGAGTGATTCGTAAAAAAGATTTAAATCCGTCACAAAAGATGTATAAATCAGTAACTCCCTCGTTTTCTCAATACATCTTTAAATCTAAGGTTCACTTCAGATTGATTGAATATGAAAAGTTGTAGAGTGAAATGACTATTGCAGGATACACAAAACGAGACGGAGAATGATTTGTATGTTCAAAGTCTGTCTATGCGTGTTACAATGATCCCTGGAATTTTCATTGAATCTCGCATGTACGAACGAAACTATTTCTTCCGTCTTTGACACAAAGTGTTAAATATAGTGTAAACTTATGATCGCTCATAATTTCGTTGATTTTGTTTACATTTTTTTGAAACATATTAACAATCGTAAGCCGTGTACATTGTGTACAAGTTACTGTACAGCTGTATTAATAATTATTGCATTGCTTTTAGCTGTGATTTGAACTTTTAATATAATAATTTGCTAAACTTTGTTGATAAATAAAGTGAAGTTTCTTTTGTGTAGCTATCGAAATATGGACTTAGTACGAGTTTGAACGGATGTTTTGTAAATAAATACTTATGTAAATAAAGTGTTGGCATGGCAATTAACATTCTTAGGTATTAGATAAAGTGATTGAACTTGTAAATAAATAATGCCATCAAAAACATACTTGTAAAAAAACCCAAGTCTCGTAACGCAATTCTTTTACCGTAAAACGTTGTGAGATCTATGTAATACCAAGTCGGTTAATTTATTCAGTCCCTACTTAAGGGACCTTCTGTCTTAAGCTATTACGTAATTATCTCACCTTACAGAATCTTATTTTGACCATATCAAAGTTCAAAACTTTAAAGTTTTAAATAATAGATTAACTTGGCCATCGGATATAATTAGAATGTATCTCACAAGTGTTTATTGCGATGGCCAAGTCAATCTAATATTCATAACATAAAAGTTTTGAACTTTGATAAGGTCAAAATAAGATTCTGTAAGGTGAGATAATTACGTAATAGCTTAAGACAGAAGGTCCCTTAAGTAGGGACTGAATAAATTAACCGACTTGGTATTACATAGATCTCACAACGTTTTACGGTAAAAGAATTGCGTTACGAGACTTGGGTTTTTTTACAAGTATGTTTTTGATGGCATCTCATTTCTTTTTGTAGATAGTTGTACGTTTTTCCTTTGCTTTACAATTTACATTATTTTTTAAAATACCAACAATGGATTTTACCACTCTGTCACTTGATGATGAGCTTTTCAATTTTTGTAGGTTGTGTTCCTCTTTTTCTTTACCGGTACTACTTCTTGAACTTCAGCTACAGTTTTTCTCAAAGCCCACTCCATTTCTCTTTGGGTTTTTCTCGATATCTTTGATGCAACAATATTAAGCATGTCTAGACATTAAATGCTTGGGTTCCGTACCCAAAGGGTAAAAACGGGACCCTATTACTAAGACTTAGCTGTCTGTCTGTCTATCATCAGGCTCTATCTCAAGAACCGCGATACCTAAACAGTTGAAAACAAATTATGTATTTCTGTTGCTATAATAACAAACTAAACATAAAATAAGTATTAAGGGGGAGCTCCCATACAACCACTATTTTTTGGCCTTATTGCTCGATATCTATAACGGCAACAGGTAGACACTTGAAAATGGTACGGAACCCTTAGTACGCGAGTCCGACTCGCACTTGGCCGGTTTTAGTCTATTGTATTCACAAATGGATTATTCCTGCGCTTTAATAGTTCCAAAGTAGACTTAAATTTGATGTAAACCACCCAGACTAGTAACTCTGTGCCCTTATTTACAAAATAACTTAACTTACGCACATATGAATATCCACGTACCTAGCTGGCATGGCAACACTCACCATATCGAGGGGTGAAAGGCTATTTGTTTGAAGCGACATTTTACGAACTTTACAGGAGAGCCATTTAAAGATTCAAAATTTGGAAAAAAAATCGTTATGAAAAAACTAGTGCTTTTTCTATAATGGTGATCGCAAATTGTTATTGAAAAAAAATCCCTGAATGTTTTGGTATAATTTTCAATTAAAAAACAGTTATGAGTATAAGATAAATTGTCGCTTAATACAAAATGATCTGTATCGCCTTATTTTTAGAGTAAAGAAAAATGATTCAACTTCCAACGTTGTCACTAATCAGCAGCAGGCAAAATGGTTTAAGTGACTTTACAGTACTTATGCAGGAGAAAGCAAAATGATTGAATCGACGTTACTCTATAATAATAGGAATAGGCTATTTTGTTTAACTACCAATTTGGGTTTGGGTTTTGGGTTTTGTTAACGATACAGGAAAGTTGGCTTAAGCAACGATGAACATTCTTAAAGAGTTGTTTGATGTCTCAGATTTTGAAAGGAGTTATTGCTTGGTTGTTCTAAACAGTGAAAAACAGTTGTAGCGAAAAGGGTTGAACCGACGACATGTCTTAATGAATTTGGCTGACGGCAAATTGGTTGAAGCGACATTGCACAGAGTAAGTAGTCGTAAGCAAAATGTTTGAAGGGACTTTTCATCTAAAGATAGCTACATCGAAAAACGATTTATCTGCCATCGAACTAAAATTTTAGGAAGGGAATAACGGCTTATGATCCGATTCTCTGTTTTTGTATACAGCTTAAATGATATACTAAAAAAATATGGCAAATTTGAAGTCGGATCATACATCATGTTTGAGAATTATGCACTAAAATGGCATTGTTTTAAGCGCCATAAAAGTGCTCAGAATTGTACGAAACCCGGCTCAGACGACGCAGAAAAATTCGCTGAATCCGAATATGTATATAACTCCATATCGTCCAAAATGTCGCTTCAAACAAATAGCCTTTCACCCCTCGATATGAAACAAGAACAGATGCGTCGTATACTTTTTTTATGCTTTATTGATATTCGTCGCACTCGTCAAACGTCATTTAAAATTAATCCGTATGTAAAATTGTTATCTCTCATTGGTTATAAATATTGTCAATGTACCTAATCGAAAACTACAACATCAAGCTTAACAGAGGATTAACATGAACTTATGTATGGCACTCACGGCCTTCTGGCTTCCGGCCTGTCAAAGGTTTTTAAAATTACGAAATTGATGAATTGTTTTTGATGGAATTTTGGTACAACTACATAATACATGTCCGATTATGGCCTTTTTTTAAGACAGCTCCCGCACTAGGGAACAAGCTAATATGTACATAAGTAAATTTAAAGCTACCTAGTTAACATCAAACTGTGTATAAAAATATTTGATAAAATGATTATATAAATATAGTTTGTGTCAGATTAATAAAACGTGGTTTGTGTGTATACTTCGATATCACAGTAAGATTTGTTAGTTGCTTGGAAGAAAGTGACCGTCTTTCGGTGTTTCGAACGGGAAGCGTGAAAGCCGTGGTGTAAGTTTGTCCAGAGGAATGCAAGAATATTACGCATCTCCTCCGCCACTGCGGTGTTCCGGCACGGGCAGTGGGGTATGTGGGACTCGCCCTCTTCATAGCAGTGGAATGCTAATCATAACATGAGAGTAAAACCCCTGGTTACTCCTCCGACCACAATTGGTGAGGGGCCCAGGTACTGTTGCCTATCTGGGATACCCTCTGGCAGCGTCCGCGACTCAATTGGTGTTGCGGGCTCACCTGCGCCCAAATAACCAGTTTCAGGGACGCCCAGATTACACGGGGTCCCTACTTCTCAAGGGACCGCAGCCTCCTGCTGAGACATGGCTCAAGCGGGCAAGCCACCTCCATCAGACGCTGTTATGATTGTTAGTATCCTATCGTTCATAGCACAACTTATGTACTATCTTACTTTTACAATCGATTGTTTTTTTTTTTTTTCCTACGACTTTTTTTTTTTTTTTTTACTACTTGTTATATTAATCCCTGTGTCGCCAAGGTCTCACCGCTCAATAGATTCACGAAAACAAAGCACCCCCTGACTCAGTACAACTGTTTGAATTTCAGACGAATAATTGTCCCGGGTGGGAATCGAACGCAGAAAACCAGGTCTCTGAAACAACTAACCTAACCACTTAGACACCACCTTTCAACATAATTCCATCTAGGACCCTATCTACACCTATTCCTCCATTAAATCAAACATATTCATGTACACGTATTCACTGACTGCAAATGTAACTTTGTAATCCTATACATTTATAAGAAATAACAAAGTTATTAATGCAGTTGATGAAACTGAACAACTGGACCGAAATTGCAAAATGTTGGAATTTTCCCATGAGTTTTACACTAAACTCTCCTAATACTCAAAATTTGAAGCTTCTACGTCTGCTAGAAGTGCCTAAACATTTTGATGATCGGTGAGTCAGCAGTGAGCGAGTGACAAAATTACCGAAAACACCAAACTTTGACTAGTTATAATTCGTAAAGTACTGGTTCAAATTGAATGAAATTTGAAATATACTGTAGTTTTACAAAGCTTGTTTAGTTATTGAAAATTCAGGCTCCTATCTTTATCCACAACGAAGTTATAGGGGGTCGAAAATCGGCTGAGTTGCTTCGAGAAAAGATAGGTACGGCCGTGCAACTTTTCTTTTTTTTTTTTTTTTTCTTACTCGACTTGGGGGGGCACTGCCGTGCCCCCAGATTACTAGATTAGGTACTTAAGTAATAGGATAATCAATCTTTAAAATGTCTTCTCGAAAAAGAAGTGCAGTGTGGTCACATTTTACGGAAACTGATAATAAGAAGGCTAAATGTAATACTGTGCCCAGATTCTATCATTACCATGTGGAAATGTATGTACAGCATCTTGCATCTTGTTCAAATACTGGCTGTTGACATGACCTAGACGTCGATGCCAAACTTCACTGGACACCATCACTGCAGCTGATGAACAATATTCAGGCATGTTTAGTTTATACACCCCATTCAACAGACTCGCTGTAGCTACCAGTACTCTTGCTTGGTTGAAAATCTCACAACCATCATTGTTAAATGAAACTTTGTTTCCTTTTGATATAAGCTGACTAACAGACAACAGATTCGTAGTCAATTGCTTTTGCAAAATTCACCATTCAGGAATACGGCGCTAAACGCATTACTGCTTGTACGTTCATTTTTATTTGTATTCGACGAATTTTTGTTCGAAAATGTACACTGGTTGCGGTAATGCCCTGTTTGTTTACATTTGTAGCATGTTATGACTTTTGGTTTTGACTTTGACAACTGGGCGTTGTCTTTGGTCGCAGTGCTACCAACATTCCGGTACTTCTTGAAACTCGCAAACGCGCCACTGGTGGCGCTGTTGTCACCGCCATTTCCGCTTTCTTCCATATCCAACAACTTGGTTTTAATGGCGTCTGCTGTCATTGGTATGCCGCAATGCTCTATCGCCATTATCATAGGGGAATATTTTTCTGTTAATCCCGCTAATAAAAGCGATGCGACCCACTCATCATTAATGTTAAAACCCGTACTACTCAATTTTTGGCTTATTTCGATGATTTGTGTCACGTACGAAGTCATTGAAACGCTATTTTCGAGTCGTATGGAAATCAAACTCCTCAGTAAACTGATTCTCCTCGTAAATCCTGAGTCATCAAATAGGTTCTTCAATTTCTTCCACAGCTCATGGGTCGTTTTTACACTTTTTATGTGCACGTATAGCGACGAATCTATTGTCAGAATCAGCTTGGCTTTAGTTTTCGCGTCACCTGCTGCTCCTATTTCTGCTGGTATAGTCTCCGACTTGATGATATCAGACATTCCCTCCAGAACTAAGAAATTCTCAGCCGCGAAAGCCCACTCGCTGTAGTTCTCTCGCCCTTTCAATTTAGGCACACTGACAAGATAGTTTGTCGTCATTTTCACAATCACAGCGTTAATCACAGTTAATCTCGATCTGCAAAGTCTATTTCCACTACGAATGTCCAAGAAAATTGCGAGAAAACAAAAAGAAACTCAAAAAAACTGGGCACATAACCTCTTATAAATTAAACGCTTGAGTTACAGACAGGAAGTAAGTATTTTATTGGAACATACAGTATTACATACTCTATGGTAGATGGCGCTACCAGTTGGTAATGTGTGATATTGTCGATACAAAATAGACATAAAATAACATGCTTTGTTTTCGTGAATCTATTGAGCGGTGAGACCTTCGCGACATAGGGATTAATTTAACAAGAAAAAAAAACTCCTAGGAAAAAAAAAAAACAATGAATTGTAAAAGCAAGATAGTACATAAGTTGTGCTATGAACGATAGGATACTAACAATCATAACAGCGTCCGATGGAGGTGGCTTGCCCGCTTGAGCCATGTCTCAGCAGGAGGCCGCGGTCCCTTGAGAAGTAGGGACCCCGTGTAATCTGGGCGTCCCTGAAAGTGGTTATTTGGGCGCAGGAGTGCCCGCAACACCAATTGAGTCGCGGATGCTGCCAGAGGGTATCCCAGATAGGCAACAGTACCTGGGCCCCTCACCAATTGTGGTCGGAGGAGTAACCGGGGGTTTTACTCTCATGTTATGATTAGCATTCCACTGTTATGAAGAGGGCGAGTCCCACATACCCCACTGCCCGTGCCGGAACACCGCAGTGGCGGAGGAGATGCGTAACATTCTTGCATTCCCCCGGACAAACTTACACCACGGCTTCCACGCTTCCCGTTCGTCACAGAAAGACTGTCACTTTCTTCCAAGTCTTACTGTGATATCGAAGGTATACACACTAACCACGTTTTATTTATCTGACACAAACTATATTTATGTAATCATTTTATCAAATATTTTTATACACAGTTTGATGTTAACTTGGTAGCTTTAAATTTACTTATGTACATATTAGCTTGTGCTGTAGTGCGGGAGCTGTCTTAAAAAAAGCCAGATTCCGACATGTATTATGTAGTTGTACCAAAATTCCATCAAAAACAGTTCATCAATTTCTTAATTTTAAAAACCTTTGACAGTGAGGCCGTGAGTGCCATACATAAGTTCATGTTAATCCTCTGTTAAGCTTGATGTTGTAGTTTTCGATTAGGTACATTGACAATATTTATAACCAATGAGAGATAACAATTTTACATAAGGATTAATTTTAAGTGACGTTTGACGAGTGCGACGAATATCAAAAAAGCAAATAAAAAAAAAGTATACGACGCATCTGTTCTTGTTTCATATGGTGAGTGTTGCCATGCTAGCTAGGTACGTGGGTATTCATTTGTGCGTAAGTTAAGTTATTTTGTAAATAAAGGCACAGAGTTACTAGTCTGGACGGTTTATATCTAATTTAAGTCTACTTTGGAACTATTAAAGCGCAGGAATCCTCCATTTGTGAATACAATAGACTAAACCCGGCCAAGTGCGAGTCGGACTCACGTACTAAGGGTTCCGTACCATTTTCAAGTGCCTACCTGTTGCCGTTATAGATATCGAGCAAAAAAGGCCTAAAAAAATTTGTTGTATGGGAGCCCCCCTAAATATTTAGTTTATGTTTAGTTTGTTATTATAGCAACAGAAATACATAATTTGTGAATATTTCAACTGTTTAGGTACAGAACTAAGAAATTCTCAGCCGCGAAAGCCCACTCGCTGTAGTTCTCTCGCTCTTTCAATTTAGGCACACTGACAAGATAGTTTGTCGTCATTTTCACAATCACAGCGTTAATCACAGTTTATCTCGATCTGCAAAGTCTATCGAGAAAACCCCATAGAGACATGGAGTGGGCTTTGAGGAAAACTGTAGCTGAAGTTCAGGAAGTAGTACCGGTAAAGTAAAAGAGGAACACAACCTACAAAAATTGGAAAGCGCATAAAACAGTGACAGAGTGGTAAGATCCATTGTTGGTATTTTTTTAAAATAATGTTAATTGTAAAGCAAGGAAAAAAGTACAACTATCTACAAAAAGAAATGAGATGCCATTAAAAACATACTTGTAAAAAAACCAAAGTCTCGTAACACAGTTCTTTTACCGTAAAACGTTGTGAGATCTATGTAATACCAAGTCGGTTAATTTATTCAGTCCCTACTTAAGATACCTTTTGTCTTAAGCTATTACGTAACTCACCTAACAGAATCTTATAATGACCATATCAAAGTTCAAAACTTTTATGTTATGAATATTAGATTGACTCGGCCATCGCAATGAACACTCTAATTTAATATAATGTGTATTACTTGTGAGATACATTCTAATTTTATCCGATGGCCAAGTTAATCTATTATTTAAAACTTAAAAGTTTACAACTTGGTCACAATTAGATTCTGTTAGGTGATCTTATTACGTAATAGCAGAAGACTGAAGGTCTCTCAAGTAGCGACGGAATAAATTAAAAGACTTGGTACCTATTACTTAAATCCCACAACATTTTACGGGAAAAAAAACAGCGTTACGAAGCTTGGGGTTTTTACATGTTTTGTTTTTGATGGCATCATTGTTTCCAGTTACTATCGAAGCAAAAGAAGCAAGTCCAGGCACCGCCGAGACGGAGATAATGTAATAAATAAAAAGTTGACATACAATCTAAATTTTAATGATCAACAAGTAAACTAATATGGCGGGTGACTAGAGGAGGGGCGCGCGCGCGGCGGCGGTGGCGGGCACGCGCAGCACGTCGTCGCGCTCGAGCAGCGGGTACGAGGGGCGCCGCAGCACGCCGCACGTGTTGGTAGGCGCGCGGATGCGCATGTAGCCCTCCTCGCCCCACTTCGTGGACCACGAGTTCTTCACGATGAAGTACGTCTCGCCCGAGCTCTTGCGCGTCGTCCACCCCACCGCCAGCACCGCGTGGTTCGGAGAGTTCTTCTTACTGGAAACGACAACGAACACTATTGTCATGTTCTTCAATATCAATGGTCGATATATGGAATGAATGTGTGAAAAACTCACCAGCGTCCGTCGTAGTAGTACGACTTGGTGTAGGTGGCGAAGGACGGCGTGGTGAGCCCGTCCACCAGCACCACGGTGGGGCCGTGCCGCATGATGGCGACCTGCGGACAGCGAGCATTAGTACCGACCGTCACTATCAGCCCAACCAACATTCAACCTTATAACCGTTACCTTAAGGGCGAGAATGTTGTCCATGGTGACGTTGGCGAACCCTCTGATGCGAGTTACGGCTTGCACCCGATCTTTCATACATTGCTCTACCTGTGCGACGCATACATAATGTGATCATTAACTTTGCTTTGTCCATATGATTACACAAAATATTATAGAAATAGAATTAAATGAACAATGGTGTACTAGCTGTATTGTAGTGAGACCGACCTTCACTTTGAGCGGGTACTCGTCGTAGGTGGGTAGTCCGTTGTCGCGGATGTAGTCGTAGGCGCTCTTCGGCCACGTTCCGTTACAACCGTTTCCGCCGTACCTGAACATAGATTATAAATGATTTCCTTGACTTATATATACTCGTATACTAATAACAGACGTATATCTGAGAATATTATGGCAACATGACAGAATTGTTGCATACGTACGGCTTGGCGCAGTCAATGAGCGCCTGTTCGCCGAGCGTCACGAGGCGGCTCGTCTCGCGGAACAGCGCGCCCTCCACCGCGCCCGTCACCGCGATGGCCCAGCAACAGCTGCACTGCCACTGATCTACGAATCACAGTGAGTAGTTAGCATACCATGAACACAGCACAGTGGGACTCCTTCCTAGGTCTGGTTGATCTAAGTAGTAATCTGGAATAAGCATTTCCATACCCCAGTTTACCCATTGTCACCTTCCATGAGTATCTAATTTTAGGGATTCAATGTTATTTTATTTGTACACGTTATATTTCATACCTACAAAACTTGTGGCGAAGCCCACTCAGTGGTCATTTACTGTAACGCCCACAGCGCAGGCGCACATACTGACACGCATAATGAATGTACAGTTATGTGCTAGATTTAAATAAATAAATAATTGTACGAATACGAACGATACGATTGTACGAATACGAATTAGTCGAAGGGGTACACTCACTGCGCACTTCGGTGACGCCGCCCTTCTCGCGCCAGTCGAACTTGGCGGGCAGGCGGCCGCGCAGCGCGCGCAGCTCGCTGTCGGAGTGCGGGAAGGGCGCGGCGCCCGCGCCGGCGCCGGGTTCGTCCAGCGCGCCCAGCATGCGCTCCAGCTCCACCACGAGGCGGTCCGACAGGAAGTTGACGCCGAGCTCGAAGCTCGCGCCCTGCCGGGTGCCGGAGGACGTGTAGCGAGTCGTCTGGATGAGAACGTTCTTCCGGACGGCTTCCTCCACGTCGTCCGTGTAACGTCGGCTGAATTTTCCTTTGAATCTGTAAAATTTAAAAGCTCATCTCTAATATTTGCTATTATCGTAGTGTTTTGTGTTCATCTGGAAGGTTCCGCCCTTTAGACGAGTTTAGTTTAAATGTTGTGTAACACTAACCGACGACGATTATCCCTGTACACGCTTAAAATCCATTCGAAGCCCCACGGAAACGGCCTCTAGCGTGTATCGATAAAGGGGCAACATGGTCTGAGGAGTAAGAGGAGCAGATGTATCCCTGGACATTCTACCCGATCCCCAGCCTCGCATGCCCACTGACCACTTACGCGATACTTCATTCTGGACTTTGATAGACTGTTATGGATATAAATGTAGAGCCCGAGGACCGTACCCTTCATATGCTTCGTTGTAGGCGGGGTCCCTAGTGAGCATGGTGAACTCCCTAAGCGGCTCGACGCGGTGCATGCGGTCGGTGCTCTCGACCTGCTCGCAGGCGTCGGACACCTCAAGGTGGAACATGCTGGGGTCGTGCGCGCGAAGCGCCACTTCGGTGTAGTGGTGCACGTAGCTGTCGGACGCGGCGCCCAGCACCGAGCTGTCCACCTCCAGCGAGTAGCGCAGCGGCACCGTGGTGTAGTTGTCGGGCGCGCGCGCCACCAGCAGCTCGTGGCGGAACGTGAGCGCCTCCCCGCGCACGCCGCCCAGCTCCCCGCTGTGGCCCGACACGGTCTGGCGCCAGCGCTCGAGGCGGCGGCCGGCGCGCGTCTCCACGTAGCCCGTGAACGCGAAGCCCTGCAGCTCGGGCAGCGCGGGCAGCGCGCGCTCCGCCACGCTTGCGGGCCGCGCCGCCGACACCACGCAGCGCCGCACCTCGCCGTTCTCGCCGCTCCGGTCCACGCGAATCTGCGACGTCGCATCATATATCAACTTGTGTATGAAACTCTGGCGATGTACTTGTCAATGCTTAAGTAAAAAAATACTTCGGGTAATGTGATTTACTTTTTAACGATCAGGTCTGGGATGTCTTATTTTGGGTTTGATTGCTTGTTAGTGAACAACTACAGATGACACTGGATATGCTGCATAGAATGTTGGATGAAAACTAAAGAATGATTTAATTTACCAATGCGCTTTGCATTCGTCCATCGGGACGCATCAGCCGGTAGCTGGAGGTGGTGCCACCGTGAAAGTCGATGCGCGACGAACCGCTCGCCGCGTCCCACCTGTATAAATACTTTAATTAATACGTATTGACTTATATTTAAATGATTTATTTTTTATGACTAGTCACAGTGCCCTATAGTCACTGTGGTTAACAATCCTGTTGATATCTCCTTATCGATATATTCGATCCTTATCTTCTTTTGTCCAAGTAAGGAATTTGAAGATTTAGAAGGTATAAGTTTAAGGAATCAATATTATAGTTGGTCTAAACGCGTGTGTACGCACTACTGGTCGATAACGTACCAAAGTTCATAGGGTTCGGTGTAGTCGGCGCGCGGCACGGTGAGCTGCGCGCGGATGTACAGCGAGCGCTCGAAACGAGGCGGCAGCGGCGACACCTCGGGCTCCTCGTCCAGCACTTGCGGCCGCTTGCAGCGGGGCTCCGGCGGCGCGCTCGTGTCGCGCGCGGGGGACTCCGCCGGCAGCTGCGCCTCATCGACTAGTTCGTCATCCAACTTCGCCGCCTGCACCGGCTCGATAAGAATAGGCGGGACGTTCGGATCCGACGGTCTCTGTGCGCGGAACTGCTCCACCAATGTCGCAGAGTTCTCTGATACAAACGAATAGGTATGTTAAGGCACTGTATCATTTGAAAAGATGCAGTGTGAGTAATATTAATATGCTCACCGATGGGAGCGAACTGTTGTGGAGTATAGCGTTGTTCAGGTCGCGGCCGGGGCCGGGGCCGGGGGCGGGGAGGCGGCGGGGGAGGTGCGTCGGGCTCTGCGGCGGAGGGACGCGGCGGTGGCGGCGGAGGCGGCGCGGTGCTGTAGCTTATTGTGTTGTATTCCTGATCGGACGTGTAGTCGTTTTGGAAGTTGTATACCGAACCAGGGTCATATGATAGGGTGTTTTGTTGATTGGAAGGGCGCGGGGCGAATGGCTTATTCACGGCGGTTTGTGGTGCGAAAGGCGCCGGAATTCTGGAAAATGGCTCTTGTGGTGCATAATTTTCTTGTTGGTTATTTACAGCACAATCTGTAACACATACACACAATTCATTGATTAATCTAATTAGATAATCTCCAAAGCAACAAATAACTTAGTAAACGTAGATCGTATGGAAAAAGGCGAAAGTCTTTGAAAATTTCACCATAAATCGTTTAATCGCATGGTTTGGAATTGAAAATTTACAATATACGAGTACATTGGGTTGTTTGTTGTTAGCAATTAATAACACCGCCTTTGAAATATATAATTGCTAAGTATAAAAAACGGTTCAAATATGATCATATTTATAGTGTGTGCAAGCTGCTGACCTGACGCGGGAGCCGGGACGGGCACGGGCACCGGCACCAGCAGCACCGACACGGGGCCCGTCTTGAACGTTAAGTCTGCAACAGAGACGACAGTTACAGCGACCGACCACTGGCTCAAGTACCACACAATCACACGTCACCACTGTGCTCACCTTGCGGCAGCGGGAGTGGCACGGCGCCCGTTAGGCCGCGCCTCGAGTACTCTGGAATTAAAACAAGGGATGTATATATAAAAATGATTGTTTATAAATACCGATTGAAGATTGTTCATCAGGTTAGTACAGTACCGGCGACGAGGTCTCCGAGGCGCTCTGCGGGCGTGGAGCGCGACAACCGGCGCACGACGCGACGCACGAGGCGCCCGTCGGCGGTCGTCACCCACTCACCACTGTCTCCGTCGACCGCGCCCCACACGCACGCCGCACCTGCAACACATCAGCTGTTGGAATATCTGGCAGGCGCTGGCTCGTGCTGGCTAGCAACGTCACGTGCCGGGGGATTCGTCGGTCTGCCTGTTTTTAGGGTTCTGACCGAAGTATTGTAAGGTCGGAATCAATTTGGACCAAATTTATATTTGTAACTTGTCTAGTAACTATGGAGTTATGAATAAATGATTGTATTGTATTGAACGGTAAAAACGGGACCCTATTAGTAAGATTTCGCTTCTGTCTGTCATCAGACTGTATTTCAAGAACCGTGATAGCTAGACAGGTGACATTTTCACAAATGATGTATTTCTGTTGCCGCTATAACAACAAATACTTAAAATAAAATAAATATTAAGGGGACATACAACACACTTTTTTCTTTTTTTGCTCAATATCAATATATCAATAACGGCAACAGTTGGTACGGAACCCTTCGTGTGCGAGTCCGACTCACACTTGGTCGGTTTTAATAGTAGATACATTTGTTGGGTGTACTAACTCCGTGCTGTGTGAAGCAGGTTGTGCATTCATTAGATTTTCAACCTAAATTTATTTAACGTTCACGTAATTTAACATATGGAATGAAAAAGCTTCGTTCATATAGGTAGATCATTTCCTTTGATGTGAGCGTTTCGATTCGTTATGTGGTATTGGCGATTTTTTTGTGTAGATGTTTAGACTGAGTGCTTGAGTGTCGGCGGCGCGCGGCGGTACAAGCGCTGGCTGGACACAATGGAAGGAAGGCGGCGCGCGCACAATTGCCGCGACCTTCGGCGCGTAGTTCCGGGAGCGCCATTTCTTTTAATAACGCGCACGCGCCTATTATTCATTCCACGAATTTTGTCATTTACATCCAAACCAGTTCTCTCGCGACACGACATTTTGATATAAAAACAAGTATTGCTCGCTATAAGCTCAACTTTAACATTTAAATCAAATATATTACCGGGTGATTACGAGTAGGTAAGTATGATTCTGCCACAAAACATAATAGGAGTACATAATTAATGGAAGCAAATCAATCCGTCCGTCAGTCTGTCGAGTGTTAAGTTACGTTTCTATAATCTTCCTACAATTTTTGAAATACTAATCGTTACTTGTTGTATGAGCATTAATACAACAACTTATATCTGTATCTGTGTCTTATGTGTGTATATATCTAACAGTACAATTAAACGATTTATTTAAACTAAAACTAACTTACAACAGGCTAACTATGCTAAATCTATGCTACTTGTCAACGTTCCCAGAATTAGTTGAGTGTACCTACTACAATGTAGACACATTGGCAGAGCTCGCTCAACTAGGTAGTAGAGCCATGCAGTCATAGATAATAGATAAGTTAATTCATCATAGAGGGTTTACGTCTCAAATAAATCGGTAAATGTTCATGAAATGAGCTTGTTTACTTAATTGTTATTTTTAGTATGTAAGGGCCATAGAGAAAAACAATACAAACTAACATTTCTATGAATAATCTTTTATATTTAAAGCTATCGACTACAAACTTAGGCACATAATACACTCTTGAGTACACTTAACGAGGCATGTGTTTTGTGTTGAGGAGACTACCGTCGCGGCTGTCTACCGATCATCCGACGCCCGATCAGATGTTTTTTTGTGTTTAGTTTTACCGAACAATCTCCTTCCATTGACGTTTGCCAACAAGATATTGTGGTAACCTCTCTACAAAGGCCACATCAGGAGAACTCAGGAAACTACCCTTATTAAATTGGACAATAGGGGTTGCTAGTTTACTTGAAACTTCGTTACTTTTAATAACGATTCCTATTTTTCTTAATATTATTCTTTTAATATTACAGATAATCTTCGCAATGACTAGAAATATTTTAGATGTTGGCTGAAATTGATTGTTTACTTTTTAATTTTCCAGCGGGGACTGGATTCCATATGACGGAATATGTCACTGTATGATTGAAATGAATTTGATAGTACTTGACTGAGACATTGGACGGGACTTCATTCCCATTAATTCTGATGTTGATACAATCATTAACAGATAGTAGGAGTTATAAGGTTAAACTTTTGCTTCTTTTCATTTTCCCGCAGGAACGGGATTTAATTTCCGGAGGCATATCTCGAACTTTATGCGATTTCATTTCGAACTTTACGCGAACGAAGTCGAGGGTAACAGCTGTATCACCATATTAAAGAACAAATTACAGAAATCATGTTAATTATGTTTGTTTGTCTCCGCTCAATTACAATGAAATGTTTTAACGGAATTAAATGGGATTTGATGATGATTAATGATCTTCTCATACAATTGCTGTAAGATCAGACGGATAATATTCTCATAAATACAGTTTCACGCGAACAAAGTAAAGATAATTTAAAAGTAAAATTAAGTTGAAAAAAAGAGGATCATTGTTACAACATTTAACCTACTACTACGGTAGTCACTTGATTGTATTCGTGTGAGAGTTTCGAATGTTTGACTTGATATACCTACATGATTATGTATTTAAGAAGCATTTACACAATGTTATTAGTAAGTAGCCAACTAAGCCCCCGGTAACATTAGTGGTTGTACTGACACAGTCGCCAATGTAGCCATTAACTCAATAAATGACATAACAAATAGATCTAATGACTTAAAATGTGTATTTGAACATGAGCTTATAAAATACATGAATCGGCATGTGAACACTATTTAGACATTCACGGTCAGTTTGCATCATCTCGATTATGTATTCGTTCTCAAAAAATATTAAAGTATTCGAGTGGGTTGCTTCATTGATGAACATCGAACTCGTTCGTTTTGAGATGAAGACTAATCTGATTGTGCAATGTAACGAGCGTCATATCTATCGAGTGCGCCGATGGCACAGCGGTTAGCTCGGAGCCACGACACGAGGGTCACTTCTAACAGAGCAAATATTAATGTAATACACTCCGACTCTAGATGTTACTAAACTAAGTCGGTTGTATAGAAATATTTACAGGTTTCATGTTTAAATTCATATAAAAGATATGAATTTGATTGATGTTGAAATTCATATCTTTTATATGAATTTAAATATTTGTTTATTAATTAACATTATACTTAGTCCTGTATATTATTCATAGAGCTGTATCTAAGTGTCGGGTGTCACAAGCACTGCGAGTTAAGTAAACTTACGCAATGGTTGGGGAGCAGCGCGTGCGCCACTATAAGGTTTGTTTATGTTTCCCGTTTACAAAATGTAAATGTCAGTTGAAAGCCTAAGTGCAGGGGGATTACGTTCTACAGGCTATCATCTCTTCTACAGGTTATTACCTAAGCTCAGCTCACTTGTAGGCCCCGTAATTTATACACCTACTTATTAGCTTTAAAACTGGTTTCTTTAGTTGTTAATTACCCCTCAAGATTACTTGTCTTAATTTTCGTGTCCTGCCTTGTAATGGAAGTGAAATCATAAGTCTTTCTTACTCCTTCTGACCTCTTTTTCAGATAAAATTCGTTGCGGTAGGTTTAGTTATTCCCGAAACCTGGTGAGCCTCGGTGCTTATTACTACTACTACTGTTCATCCTGACTTACAGGAGTTGCAGCGGTGGGAGTGTGGGTGGGATTATTTTTGTGCGATATGATAAATAATAATTAATTAATAAATCTGTTATTAAAATATTTGTTAATATAATAATTCAGTTGGTTTTCTGTGTAATTTAAGAAATCAACTTTTAAAACTGAGTTTAAATAAATATTAACTGAGTGATAATTATCCAAATACATTTTAACTTTGTCAGAATTTCCGGAATAAAATCAATCCAATTTAAAATAGTAAATTTTAAATTTGATTGATTTTATTCCCTCTGATATTTTTTATCTGACAATTGAGAAATTTGTGCTAAAAGTTCTATATAGTACCTAAAATATTTCAACAATTTTTATAGATTAGTATCTTAGGTTGATGTGGTTTTGGTCAAGTTAAGGTACCTATCTATGTTATGTGTCGCGAGAATTCACCCACGAACTGTCGTCGCTTGGTTTACAATAAATGAGCGGAGATATATACACACAGAACACTATGAGATACTTATTAAGAGTTGACATGTATATATAGTCCTTATGACTGATTTCGGCCACGGCGGCCAATCTCTAAGGAACACATCTGTGTACGACATATTAATGTGAATAGTTCGTGGGCACAGTTGCTCTATCTATTCCTTTACTCTCAATTTGTACCTATGCGTTTCTACCGACACAACTTGTTAGAAATCACCACTACCATCACCACTTCCAGATTGTACTTAGTTTTTTTCAAGTAGAATATTCTTCTTACACTTTTATTTTGCCCAAAAGGGGATCATACCCGGGACTAACTCCTATCATGATAACTAAATTTGGCGCCAAACAGTGAAAGTTAACAAAACATGTGAGAGTGTGCACTCACCGAAGAGGCACAGCGTAAGTGCAGTCCGCCAGCTCACCATGGCGGTCCTGGTGCACACTGTCACTTGGTCACTTGGGTCACTGAGTCACTGCACTGCGGCGCTGCGCACTGGGTCACTGATTCCCGCAGCTGCTCGCCACGAACTGTGTGTTCCGCGCGCGACGCTCGGTCCCCACTCTGATCTCCGGCAGTGGCCTTGCCATTCATTCCTCATCTTTATTTATTTGCTACACATTCACTCTTATCTTTTAAATTATTTTTATCTCGACAACTTTTGATAACAATCCCCGAGCTTCATTCGGTTGGAGCGGCGCACACGCAGTTACATTACTATATTAAAGCAGCTGTTACCCGCGTGCCTACTACTGGGAAGTTTCATACAGAGTTTGCCACCCCATTTTAAATAGGCTAGAAGATCAGATGCAATGTTATTGTACTTACAAGTATCTATTAATTTTAATATTAAAAATAAACCAAGCCATTAGTTTGCTATTTGTAGTAAAACTCATCATAGACGTCTGCGATAATTACTAAGTATATATTATTAGATACGGTACGTATAGTATTTAAAATTAGATTTTCGTCCCATAATTACTCTGCTTATAATACAAATTAAATGATAACATCTGGGATCGAATTCCAAACTACTGCCAACGCGTTTAAGTCTTTAGTAGAACACATCGCGCGGAGCATTGCTACTCCACCCCTATTTGTACTGGCTTGAGGTTTTGTAGCCATTATGTCAATATATACTATATTCTATGTGTTTTCCAAACCCGAAATAATAGTTTTTGAGTAAATGAGCACCAACAATTGGTACGTCTAAACTACGAGTGTTGTGTCCTCTTGATCTAATGAATGTTACAAATTTAAAAATAAGTAATTGATCAGGTACATGGAATTTTGAAAAGGCTAACTTTACTCGATTAGTTAGTCAGTTATTGAAAGTTCGTTGTTTAAACATTATTATCAGAGGTCAGTATTTATGTAGAATGCTGTTATATAGTTGTATGTACAAATTTCCCAGATAAAATAACAGCTCGGAAGCTCTTTCGAAATGACAGGTCATCAAATAAATGTAAATACAATGCCATTGTATTATATTGTAAAGATGAGCAAGATATTACATCACTGGTAAAACTGTTTAGTGTTAGATAATGTCACCGGCGGCGGCGGCTGCCTCCACACACCGCGGTGTTTGCGTGTGGCGGTGCTGTGCGCTGCGCAAGGTCACGGCTATGACCCCCTCCCCCCGCTGCCCCCTCCCCACGGAACTGGACCCGCGCAAGTTTTGATCGAAACTTTCTATGAATGGGCAGCGTCCGGCGCGCGTCAGCAGTAGTAGGTACTCAGGTAGGTTCCCGCGCGGTGTCGTAACGAGCGGTCGGAACTCGGCGGAATGTTGTGTTGCGTAATGAGCAAGATTCGTTACGATGTACTCATTCATTACTGACCTGATGAATACAAGTAAATATTTACAATTATTTGGCGGGTCATTTGTTTTGGGCGAATATTAAACTCTCTATTTTAAACAAAATATTAGGTAACTGATAATTGACCCGTAACACATATTCCATTAATAACATACCATGTAAAAAACGGTAAATTCGGATTTGTCTACCCATCTAATTAGCCTGTCTCTGCAGAGCTGGACATAGAATATGTCTATTTGCGTCTATTTCTATGCAAATTGTAGCGACCATATTATAAAGCATAACATAATCCAACTTCCAGAGAAATTCCCAAGAAAGACTAAACTTTATACCTATAAATATGTAGTTAATTGTTCAAAAAATTTGTCATTAAAAAGATTTTTGTTTTCGCCATTTGACATGTTTCGTCTCGTTGTTAACAGATGGCGTTACGTGTAGCAAACTGTCGCGATAACCTTTGCGCCGAGCGCCGCCGTCTGCGTACATAATACATTTATATTATACTAGCAGCCCGCCCGGCTTCGTACGGGTGCACATTTCTGGTAACAAATATAGCCTATGTTAGTCAGGGATAATGTAGCACTCTAATGTTGAAAGAGTCCAGTAGCTTTTGAGTTTATTCAAAAATACAAACTTTTCCTCTATATGTTATAAGTATAGATAAAACGTTTTACCAATAAGCTTTTATTTACCCTAAACTCAGAATAAAATAAATATATAAGGAAGGCTCCCATATTGCTCAATATTAATAACGGCAACAGGTCACAATGCCTGAAAAAATCATAAAATATTTGGTTGTATATTCATTTTACAAATAAACAATGAAATCATCTGGGCAAGTACCTACTTTCACAACATCGCCCTGATGCTACTCTGTCCTCGCTTACACGCGGGCCTACAGCTTCACAAATAAGTGACGCATACTTTTGAAACACAGGTTTTCCAAGCTTTTTTAACTACTTACCTACTACAAAACAGTAGCTATCAGACAAGAGTCGATCGAATTTCGTTTCATTTTTTTTTTTTTTTAAAGACATCTCCCGCACTATGGAAATAAATCCCTGTGTCGCGGGGGACTTTACAAACATTCATTTTACGGACACAAAGAACACCCAGACTCAGAACAACTATTTGTGGTTCACACAAATAATTGTCCCGGGTGGGAATCGAACCCAGAACACCAGGTCTCAGAAGCAACTATCGTAACCACTGAGCCACCGGTGCAGTCAATTCAAGTCAAGTCAATTGTATGATTCATAATAAAAAGATTTACATTTAATCATCTATTTTATGTAAATAAAAGTTTATTAAGGAATGCTTGAATATAATTGAATAATTCGTTCTTAAACGTATAAAACTGCGGTAAGCTATAATAATAAAACTCAACACATAACAATTGAGGCATTTAAGGGTAAATATGTAGGTATTATTCCGTGTGGTTTCCGGCTTAGAATAGACCACCCCATGTCTTCCCATGGGTGTCGTAAAAGGCGACTAAGGGACATATGGCTGATGGATGGGCAGCAGCATCTATTAGCTCAAGGTTGACATCTTACTGCGATCACCAATCCGTCTGCCAAGCGTGGTGATTATGGCAATATCCCTCTACGATCCTGGCTTGCCAAGGTCTGTTAAGAGGAGGCCCATGTTCAGCAGTGGACGTAAACGGGCTGTTGATGATGATGAAACTTTGCATAGGGGTTCCTTTTAGAACATAGATCTCACTACGACGGGATTTTGCAAATTTCAAACGCTACGGGGGTAAGAAAGGGTGTCAATGTTTGTGTGAAATTTCTATAGTTGTAATAGTAGGGCTTTCAGAAAATCACTGACATAATTACAAATGTTATGATAAGCCTTTATACATTGAAAGTTCTCTTACATTATTAGGAAGTTTGTTGAAGAAGCTTACACATTGCCCCGTAAAGGAATCGCTAAGTTTGTTGAGTCGTGTATGTAGCATGTAAAACAAGATTATGCATAGTTCTAGTATTAACATTATGAGTGTCACTTTTTTTCTTAAAACTGTCATTATTCTTATGAACGTATAAACGGTTTTCATAGACATATTCATGATGCGACTGTAATAATATTAGTTTCTTTGAATTTCTCCCGTAGGGAAACTCGCGGACCAAGTTTATATATGGACCTTACAGCTCGTGTCTGTATGCATCTTTAAATAATAATATAGTTATTACAGTAATAATGCGTATGTATTAACACAACTAGTTACCAATACTGCTATATTTATTTTGTCACTTTGCCGCTTCTGATACATAAGTAATCACGTCACGTTAGTCATTTTTATCGAATCGAATCGCTGCTTACGTATTAAAAAAGAACTAAAATGACATGAAGCAAGCATGCCTAGCACCATTAGCATTCCTACTAATTCCTAGTTCTGAATAAATAAAGGGTACAGTTATTTTGTTATTGTAAAGCTAGTTGCAAAGCTTTCCAAACGTGTGAGTAATAAAAAAATGTATACATAATATATATTTTTTATCTCTGTTGTCTTTTGGATTTTCTGCATTAAAAGGAATTCATTATTTTTAGAAAACTAGTTGGTATCCCTTGCAGTGAGGGCAGTTATATAGACTACCTCAGGCGTGTGTCGCTTATACGTAAAAATATTGTTTAAAGACGAGCCTCTTTCTATAGAGCTAAATTATATTATGATTTTGATTAAAGAGGTAATTATTGTTGTAACTTTACATATGACGTGACGCTGGACTGACAGACAAGTCATTAGCTAATCCGCAAAAGACTTTAGTTGCGATATTTTTGTATTTAATTATATTAATCATATTTAATTGTGTATAACTGACAAGTGCAAGTGTATGTAAATACCTAAGTGCTGAATAAATATCGTTTAATTCGTTTAATACAAAATTTTTTAGTGCTTTATTTTAAACTAGCGACCCGCCCCGGCTCCGGACGGGTGCAATGCTGATGTATTATAAATATAAAGCTTCCTCTTGAATCACTCTATCTATTAAAAAAACCGCATCAAAATCCGTTGCGTGGTTTTAAAGATTTAAGCATACATAGGGATATAGGGACAGAGAAAGCGACTTTGTTTTATACTATGTAGTGATTAGGAATAAAATAAAAACAGCTTGAAATTTACATAAAACTCACAAAAAATCTATACTGTTTATGCTTTCTGCAATACAAAATATGCATGGTCGATTATGTTTAGTCGAAATTAAAAAAAATTGGGAAAATGTTATACACGCTGGTCACCCACCAGAATATATTACTATCTCAAAAGGTATACGCTACCACCGTTTCTAGCTATGGTCTCTATGGTCTATGGTCCTGTGACTTTTATTTCTCTTATCTAATTATTATAGAAGTTGTTACGTTCCCAAGTGATACGATGTCAACGAGTCGAGTTATATCTATTATAACTATCAAAAGAGTTGTAAGTGAAGCTAACATGCACGATGTGACGGTTAGAGTTGATATAAACATAATTGTATATAGTTGAATCGTCGCCAGGCAAGAGTTGCTGGACAACTTTAATAGTCTTAGGTTAAACCAAGATAATAGTACACGTTGACTAAATCGGTTTGAAACTATTGTGATGGTTTTGTAACAGAATAAACAATGTTTTGTAAACTGATTTCAATTCTGGTTTCATCGGAGTACAACGTTAATATTTAATGAAATAAAGCTTATCATCAGCAGCGCGTTCCCATCGAACCGAACTGTCGTGGACACAACAGTCTTTATGATAAAATCACACTCATTAATAAACTATTTTGTGGACAAATAAACAACTCATATCAAAATAAATGAAAATCAATTAATTACATAAAACTACACTTTAACAGATAATCGCAATAATATGTTTTTATGATACAGTACAATGCAAGCAGTGGTGGTTTCATAGATCGGATTTTCCAGTATTTCAAATTTAAATTATTAATATTATTATTTATAAGCAATTAAAATTCACGCCATAATAATATTTATTTTTTGTTAAGAATATATAAAAAAAACGGAATTAGTTGTTCATTCGAATGTCATTGTAATTTGTTATTGTGGAGACAATTACTTATCGAGCGTAGTCGGACAGTAACGAAGACCAATAATTTAAGTAGAACATCAACGACGGTCACCTTGAATTACCAAAACAAACATTAACTGGTATAATGACCACAAGGGAGAGGCGCTCGACGAACGCGCTCGCACCACGTCACCGCTCGCGGACAGCGCGCGCCGCGCGGCACTCGCGCCGCTGCGACGACCGGCACGCACGCTACTGTCCGGCGTTATACATCTAAATACTATATTGATCAGTACATTTAGAATTCCTCTAAATATATTTCAATCTGTCGGTATATAAGTTAAAAATATAGTTTAATATCACAAATTCATAAGTTTATTCAGTAGACGTTTAGTCAACACCGATGTTTTCTATCGTCGTCGCCGAGAGTTTGTGACACAAGCACATCACTGATAGCTAACTTTCATCGATCACCTAGACGTCATTGACACAACGAGGCCGGCACCACGCCGCACATTACGATGAGTCGGCGGCCGCCTTCGTCGCTCGGACTAAGGTGAATCGACGCCATGTAGCGTCAGCGCTCTGGTTGTCGTCGACGACTCGACGCAGCATGGGCGGAGTGCCGGAGCCGGCGCTGGTGCAGACGCTGCGCGCACACACCGGCGAGGTGACGTGCGCGGACGCGTGCGGCGCGCGCCTCGCGACCGGCGGCGGCGACCGCGCGCTGCGCGTGTGGCGCTGGGCGGCGGGCGCCGGCTGGCAGGAGGCGGCGCGCGCGGCGCCGGCGCACCGCTACGGCGTGACGGCGGCGCGCTGGGCGCCGGGCGGGGCGCTGCTGGGCTCGGGCGGCGTGGACGGCGCGCTGCGCGTGTGGTCCGCCACGCTGGCGCCGCGCCGGGCGCTAGGCGCGCCCACCGCCACGGCCGTGCGCGCGCTGTGCTGGGCGGGGCGCGGACGCCTGCTGGCCGGCCACGACGACGGCTCGCTGTGCGTGTGGCACGTGCCGCGCGGCTCGCTGCTGGCGCGCCTGCAGGCGCACGAAGGGGCGCTGCACGCCGTGTCTGCGCTCGCCGCCAACGCGCTCCTGCTCACCGCCTGCACGGATGGCGTGCTAAAAGTTTTTGATCTCGAAGGTATCGCACCTGACCTTATTATTGCACACTTTTATTTTTACAGTACGGCTCGAGTAGGTATTACAGCTGAATTTAAAAACGATAATTTTCAAGCCGATAAGCGGAAATGTCCGAAAATTTTGGAGATAAAAAAGTAATGAACAGGTGTATTATAGTCCTAATATCTTATGTTCTCTGTAGAGGTGTGCAGGAGTGGTTTGGAGGGCACTCATCCCGCAGCGCTGACGTGGGAGGACGGCGCGCACGACATGGGCGCGTTATGTGCGGACGCGACGGAGGACGGCGCGCTGTGCGCCACGGGCGGGCACGACGCGTTGGTGCGGCTGTGGAGGGCGGGGGAGCGCGGGGTGCGGGCGGCGGGGGCGCTGGAGGGACACGCCGCCGCGGTGACGGCGCTGCGCTGGGCCCCCGGGGGGGCCGGCGCGCCGGCGCTACTGGGCTCCGCGTCGCTGGACCGCACGGCTCGCCTGTGGGCACCTGACACTCTCGCGTGTGTGCATGTGCTGCATGCGCACCCCCGGTACCTCACTTGCATTGCACTCGACCACCACCTGAACTTCATGATAACCGGTCAGACATTTAAAAATGTGGATAATACATCTGGTTATCAATAAAGCTTCACGTGACAGACTGAATTCAATGTTGTCTCAGGTTCTAATGACAAGTCCGTCAAGACGTGGTCCCTGGGGGCGCTGACACTGGACTCAGAAATAGAACCGCCGTGCGCAGTCATCGAACACTTCGGTCTTGGAGACTTAGAAGTAAGTCCTGTCAACTTTGCTCACTACGGAAGACTAGAATGTAATTGTATTGTTATTCAAAATTTAAACTAACATTAACAAATAGAAAAACCTTCAAAAATTGACAACCCGATTTAAAAAGAACTTTACAATAAGAATGTTACCTTACTCATTTGCCGTTAGCGTTTTAATCACTACCGTTGTCCTGTTTTCTAATCTTAACTCAGGATAAGGGATTATTGTTCTCTTGGTGAGTGTGGTTATGACGCATGACGAGGGAAATATTGATCACATATTTTTCAGTTGTTCTAAGTTGTTTTTTTCTTTTTATGATGTTATTTCTTCCCACATCCCTCGTCCTTTCTCTTTTAAATTACTTCTTTCCCTTGTATTCACTCCATTTGTTTATTTATTAAGTAAATAAATGATAGTTTATAATTTTCCATATTTTATGTTATTGTATAGATAATCTTTACTTATTTCCGTAACTTGACATTTATTTGTATTTCGTATTGTTCTAGATAGTCGTAGCTTTAGATTCTGTGGCCCAAGATCTAAATGATAATAATATGTAAACATTTTGACCGTACAATCTCCTTCGTTTGACGTT
This sequence comes from Nycteola revayana, assembly GCA_947037095.2. Taxonomy (NCBI): domain Eukaryota; kingdom Metazoa; phylum Arthropoda; class Insecta; order Lepidoptera; family Nolidae; genus Nycteola; species Nycteola revayana. The sequence goes on from OX344853.2 coordinate 74,181, forward strand.
CTCTCTAAAACTCTGACATTGGCAAAATCGTGGAAGTCTCTCCACAAAGTCCACAACAGAAGAACTGAACTGAAGTGATGTTGCATCAAGTACACGTTCTCATAGGAACTGAACTCAAACTTATTACAAACAAAATACTACATATTCACAAGAGTGAAGACGTGTAATAAGTGTTATCAAGACATTATCGGACAGAGTTTTTAGTCACTACCTACAGTTGCCAGCAAACCATCGCATTTTGTCATTCGAAGCGTATATGCAATGATGGTTCAGATGGGGGCAAATACCTTAAGCGTTGTTTAACAGGGTATCGGGCCGGTGGAAGAGGAAGCGTTCCAGGAGGAAGCTCCTGCGAGTGAAGAGCTGGATGAGGGGGGAGAGATGCAGCCCATATGGCTGCAGCAAGTGCACACCGGCGCTGTCAACTGTATCGCGGTCAGCGACAACCTCATCGCTACTGCTTCTAGGTAAACATTTAAAGAAATGGTAACGTCGACTAGAAAAGTATATCGAGCACTAATAGAATAATGTTTGTGGTAGCGACGGCACCGTGCGCGTGTTCCTGTGGGCGGGCGAGGCACCGCAGCCGCTGCACGCGCTGGAGGCGCACCAGTACCCCGCCATGGCGTGTGACTTCGGCAGCGGCGGTGCCATGCTGCTCACGGCCGGCCTCGACGGACAGGCCTGCGTCTGGGACGTTGAGGTCGGTCACATGGGCTCTTCGGATCACTGACAATTAATTACAGGTTTACGTGTTTGTAAAGAGCCCTATACGGGTTTTGTAAAAGTTAAAAACAATCGACGAATCTAATCTATATATATTATGTATAATCACGTTGGAGCTAACATGCAGCAGTACTCTGAGATTTCGTCATGGGTTAATTATATGTATTGAATTTAGTCAGGTGTGCAGCTTCGGTCGTTATGTGTGCCTGGAAACGGAGCAGACGGGGGAGAAGCGGGAGGTGGCGGGGTGCGAGGGGCTCGCGTCTCGTCCACCCGCCCACCCATGTTGTTGCTGGCCACTGACGATGGACTGGCACCCGTATGGAGCCTCGCCTCCGCCGACCCACGTCCGGAACAGTGAGCATCTGTGTTCACATCATTTGTTCTTAATTCCAAGGATCTGTATAAGCTGTATAGTAGGTGTGGTGACAGTGTTTACAGCGGACACTCGGAGGCGGTGACGTGCTGCGCGTGGTCGGGGGACGGGCGCGTGGCGGCGACGGGCGCGGCCAGCGGGGAGCTGCGCGTGCTGGCGCCGCCCCCCGCGCCCCGCCTCCTCCACCACGAGTCGCACGCGCACGACCTCGGTAACCACCTATTAACCGTATTTACAACAATTGCAAAATAATTGTACACAATGTATGTAGAAATTGTATAGGTATGTTTTATTCTTTCGTAATCACGTATTATACTTGTAGGAGTCCAGAGCTGTGACTTCGCCCCGACTTGCGATGAGATAGAACTCCCTGAAAACAGCTACATGCTCGCTACTGCCGGCAGTGACTCGTTTATCAAGCTTTGGATAATCGAATATAAAGAGGTACTTATGAGTAACTTATTATATCAATCAATGTTTAAAAATAGTTTTGTTTATTATTAATTACAAGTGCTACCTGAACGTTTCACGGATCTACTTTTAGTATAAATTCGGTGTTATATTTTATCGGTACCTACATCATTAGCAATGTGTGGCGTATAATTTCTCATGTTTTGACAACGTTTATTGTAAAACATTTTGATATTATCAACATTCGTGGTTGCGACGTCGTCGAGTATGTGGCGACTTCGATCTCATTAAATTCCAATCACCTTGATTAGCATTGATGATATGTTAAGGTTCGGTGGGTCAACACAATGGCTGCTATTTTTGGGCAAGCGATCGATAAAAATAAAGTTATGTATCGGTGACATAGGGAGACACGAGTGCGACGGTGCGGCTGGTGCAGGCGCTGGAGGCGCACGGCGGGGGCGCGGCCAGCGTGCGCTGGGGCGCGCGCGGCGTGCTGGGCAGCGCGGGCGCGGACCGCTGGGCGCGCGTGTGGCGCGCGGCGGGCGGCGTGCTGCGCGCGCACTGCGCCGTGTGCGCGCCGGGCGCGGGCGGCGCGCTGTGCGTGGCGCTGCTGCCCGCGCCGCCCGCGCTGCTGCTGGGCACCATGGCGGGCGAGCTGGCGGCCTGGAGCCTGCCCGAAGACTCCGCAGACCTCGACAGCTCCGACGACGAGGCCGTAGCGCCGCGCCTGTGGACCGCGCAGAATGTGGCGCATTGGCTCCGCGAATACGTCACGCGGGCCCCCGGTTAGTAGAGCGTACTTATTTTAACGAAAATGCCAGAGATGCAAAAAGGATTGTAAGAATACTATAATGCCATCAAAAACATACTTGTAAAAAAACCCAAGTCTCGTAACGCAGTTCTTTTACCGTAAAACGTTGTGAGATCTATGTAATACCAAGTCGGTTAATTTATTCAGTCCCTACTTAAGGGACCTTCTATCTTAAGCTATTACGTAATTATCTCACCTTACAGAATCTTATTATGACCTTATCAAAGTTGAAAACTTTAAAGTTTTAAATAATAGATTAACTTGGCCATCGGATATAATTAGAATGTATCTCACAAGTGTTTATTGCGATGGCCAAGTCAATCTAATATTCATAACATAAAAGTTTTGAGCTTTGATAAGGTCAAACTAAGATTCTGTAAGGTGAGATAATTACGTAATAGCTTAAGATAGAAGGTCCCTTAAGTAGGGACTGAATAAATTAACCGACTTGGTATTACATAGATCTCACAACGTTTTACGGTAAAAGAACTGCGTTACGAGACTTGGGTTTTTTTACAAGTATGTTTTTGATGGCATCTCATTTCTTTTTGTAGATAGTTGTACTTTTTTCCTTTGCTTTACAATTTACATTATTTTTTAAAATACCAACAATGGATTTTACCACTCTGTCACTTGATGATGAGCTTTCCAATTTTTGTAGGTTGTCTTCCTCTTTTTCTTTACCGGTACTACTTCTTGAACTTCAGCTACAGTTTTTCTCAAAGCCCACTTCATTTCTCTATCTGGGGGCACGGCAGTGCCACCCCAAGTCGAGTAAGAAAAAAAAAAAAAAAAAAAAAAGGTGCACGGCCGTACCTATATTTTCTCGAAGCAACTCAGCTGATTTTCGACCCCCTATAACTTCGTTGTGGATAAAGATAGGAGCCTGAATTTTCAGTAACTAAACAAGCTTTGTAAAACTACAGTATATTTCAAATTTCATTCAATTTGAACCAGTACTTTACGAATTATAACTAGTCAAAGTTTGGTATTTTCGGTAATTTTGTCACTCGCTCACTGCTGACTGACCGATCATCAAAATGTTTAGGCACTTCTAGCAGACGTAGAAGCTTCAAATTTTGAGTATTAGGAGAGTTTAGTGTAAAACTCATGGGAAAATTCCAACATTTTGCAATTTCGGTCCAGTTGTTCAGTTTCATCAACTGCATTAATAACTTTGTTATTTCTTATAAATGTATAGGATTACAAAGTTACATTTGCAGTCAGTGAATCAGTGTACATGAATATGTTTGATTTAATGGAGGAATAGGTGTAGATAGGGACCTAGGTGGAATTATGTTGAAAGGTGGTGTCTAAGTGGTTAGGTTAGTTGTTTCAGAGACCTGGTTTTCTGCGTTCGATTCCCACCCGGGACAATTATTCGTCTGAAATTCAAACAGTTGTACTGAGTCAGGGGGTGCTTTGTTTTCGTGAATCTATTGAGCGGTGAGACCTTCGCGACACAGGGATTAATTTAACAAGTAATGAAAAAAAAAAAAAAAAGTCGTAGGAAAAAAAAAAAAACAATGGATTGTAAAAGTAAGATAATACATAAGTTGTGCTATGAACGATAGGATACTAACAATCATAACAGCGTCTGATGGAGGTGGCTTGCCCGCTTGAGCCATGTCTCAGCAGGAGGCTGCGGTCCCTTGAGAAGTAGGGACCCCGTGTAATCTGGGCGTCCCTGAAACTGGTTATTTGGGCGCAGGAGAGCCCGCAACACCAATTGAGTCGCGGACGCTGCCAGAGGGTATCCCAGATAGGCAACAGTACCTGGGCCCCTCACCAATTGTGGTCGGAGGAGTTATTCTCATGTTATGATTAGCATTCCACTGCTATGAAGAGGGCGAGTCCCACATACCCCACTGCCCGTGCCGGAACACCGCAGTGGCGGAGGAGATGCGTAACATTCTTGCATTCCTCTGGACAAACTTACACCACGGCTTTCACGCTTCCCGTTCGAAACACAGAAAGACGGTCACTTTCTTCCAAGCAACTAACAAATCTTACTGTGATATCGCAGGTATACACACAAACCACGTTTTATTAATCTGACACAAACTATATTTATATAATCATTTTATCAAATATTTTTATACACAGTTTGATGTTAACTAGGTAGCTTTAAATTTACTTATGTACATATTAGCTTGTTCCCTAGTGCGGGAGCTGTCTTAAAAAAAGGCCATAATCGGACATGTATTATGTAGTTGTACCAAAATTCCATCAAAAACAATTCATCAATTTCGTAATTTTAAAAACCTTTGACAGGCCGGAAGCCAGAATGCCGTGAGTGCCATACATAAGTTCATGTTAATCCTCTGTTAAGCTTGATGTTGTAGTTTTCGATTAGGTACATTGACAATATTTATAACCAATGAGAGATAACAATTTTACATACGGATTAATTTTAAATGACGTTAGACGAGTGCGACGAATATCAATAAAGCATAAAAAAAGTATACGACGCATCTGTTCTTGTTTCATATGGTGAGTATTGCCATGCCAGCTAGGTACGTGGATATTCATATGTGCGTAAGGTAAGTTATTTTGTAAATAAGGGCACAGAGTTACTAGTCTGGATGGTTTACATCAAATTTAAGTCTACTTTGGAACTATTAAAGCTCAGGAATAATCCATTTGTGAATACAATAGACTAAAACCGGCCAAGTGCGAGTCGGACTCGCGTACTAAGGGTTCCGTACCATTTTCAAGTGCCTACCTGTTGCCGTTATAGATATCGAGCAAAAAAGGCCAAAAAATAGTTGTTGAATGGAGCCCCCCCTTAATACTTATTTTATGTTTAGTTTGTTATTATAGCAACAGAAATACATAATTTGTGAATTTTTCAACTGTTTAGGTATCGCGGTTCTTGAGATAGAGCCTGGTGATAGACAGACAGACAGCTAAGTCTTAGTAATAGGGTCCCGTTTTTACCCTTTGGGTACGGAACCCAAGCATTTAATGTCTAGACATGCTTAATATTGTTGCATCAAAGATATCGAGAAAAACCCATAGAGAAATGAAGTGGGCTTTGAGAAAAACTGTAGCTGAAGTTCAAGAAGTAGTACCGGTAAAGAAAAAGAGGAAGACAACCTACAAAAATTGGAAAGCTCATCATCAAGTGACAGAGTGGTAAAATCCATTGTTGGTATTTTAAAAAATAATGTAAATTGTAAAGCAAAGGAAAAAAGTACAACTATCTACAAAAAGAAATGAGATGCCATCAAAAACATACTTGTAAAAAAACCCAAGTCTCGTAACGCAGTTCTTTTACCGTAAAACGTTGTGAGATCTATGTAATACCAAGTCGGTTAATTTATTCAGTCCCTACTTAAGGGACCTTCTATCTTAAGCTATTACGTAATTATCTCACCTTACAGAATCTTATTTTGACCTTATCAAAGCTCAAAACTTTTATGTTATGAATATTAGATTGACTTGGCCATCGCAATAAACACTTGTGAGATACATTCTAATTATATCCGATGGCCAAGTTAATCTATTATTTAAAACTTTAAAGTTTTCAACTTTGATAAGGTCAAAATAAGATTCTGTAAGGTGAGATAATTACGTAATAGCTTAAGATAGAAGGTCCCTTAAGTAGGGACTGAATAAATTAACCGACTTGGTATTACATAGATCTCACAACGTTTTACGGTAAAAGAACTGCGTTACGAGACTTGGGTTTTTTTACAAGTATGTTTTTGATGGCATGGGTTTTTCTCGATATCTTTGATGCAACAATATTAAGCATGTCTAGACATTAAATGCTTGGGTTCCGTACCCAAAGGGTAAAAACGGGACCCTATTACTAAGACTTAGCTGTCTGTCTGTCTATCACCAGGCTCTATCTCAAGAACCGCGATACCTAAACAGTTGAAAAATTCACAAATTATGTATTTCTGTTGCTATAATAACAAACTAAACATAAAATAAGTATTAAGGGGGGGCTCCATTCAACAACTATTTTTTGGCCTTTTTTGCTCGATATCTATAACGGCAACAGGTAGGCACTTGAAAATGGTACGGAACCCTTAGTACGCGAGTCCGACTCGCACTTGGCCGGTTTTAGTCTATTGTATTCACAAATGGATTATTCCTGAGCTTTAATAGTTCCAAAGTAGACTTAAATTTGATGTAAACCATCCAGACTAGTAACTCTGTGCCCTTATTTACAAAATAACTTACCTTACGCACATATGAATATCCACGTACCTAGCTGGCATGGCAATACTCACCATATGAAACAAGAACAGATGCGTCGTATACTTTTTTTATGCTTTATTGATATTCGTCGCACTCGTCTAACGTCATTTAAAATTAATCCGTATGTAAAATTGTTATCTCTCATTGGTTATAAATATTGTCAATGTACCTAATCGAAAACTACAACATCAAGCTTAACAGAGGATTAACATGAACTTATGTATGGCACTCACGGCATTCTGGCTTCCGGCCTGTCAAAGGTTTTTAAAATTACGAAATTGATGAATTGTTTTTGATGGAATTTTGGTACAACTACATAATACATGTCCGATTATGGCCTTTTTTTAAGACAGCTCCCGCACTAGGGAACAAGCTAATATGTACATAAGTAAATTTAAAGCTACCTAGTTAACATCAAACTGTGTATAAAAATATTTGATAAAATGATTATATAAATATAGTTTGTGTCAGATTAATAAAACGTGGTTTGTGTGTATACCTGCGATATCACAGTAAGATTTGTTAGTTGCTTGGAAGAAAGTGACCGTCTTTCTGTGTTTCGAACGGGAAGCGTGAAAGCCGTGGTGTAAGTTTGTCCAGAGGAATGCAAGAATGTTACGCATCTCCTCCGCCACTGCGGTGTTCCGGCACGGGCAGTGGGGTATGTGGGACTCGCCCTCTTCATAGCAGTGGAATGCTAATCATAACATGAGAATAACTCCTCCGACCACAATTGGTGAGGGGCCCAGGTACTGTTGCCTATCTGGGATACCCTCTGGCAGCGTCCGCGACTCAATTGGTGTTGCGGGCTCTCCTGCGCCCAAATAACCAGTTTCAGGGACGCCCAGATTACACGGGGTCCCTACTTCTCAAGGGACCGCAGCCTCCTGCTGAGACATGGCTCAAGCGGGCAAGCCACCTCCATCAGACGCTGTTATGATTGTTAGTATCCTATCGTTCATAGCACAACTTATGTACTATCTTACTTTTACAATCCATTGTTTTTTTTTTTTTCCTACGACTTTTTTTTTTTTTTTCAATACTTGTTAAATTAATCCCTGTGTCGCGAAGGTCTCACCGCTCAATAGATTCACGAAAACAAAGCACCCCCTGACTCAGTACAACTGTTTGAATTTCAGACGAATAATTGTCCCGGGTGGGAATCGAACGCAGAAAACCAGGTCTCTGAAACAACTAACCTAACCACTTAGACACCACCTTTCAACATAATTCCACCTAGGTCCCTATCTACACCTATTCCTCCATTAAATCAAACATATTCATGTACACTGATTCACTGACTGCAAATGTAACTTTGTAATCCTATACATTTATAAGAAATAACAAAGTTATTAATGCAGTTGATGAAACTGAACAACTGGACCGAAATTGCAAAATGTTGGAATTTTCCCATGAGTTTTACACTAAACTCTCCTAATACTCAAAATTTGAAGCTTCTACGTCTGCTAGAAGTGCCTAAACATTTTGATGATCGGTCAGTCAGCAGTGAGCGAGTGACAAAATTACCGAAAATACCAAACTTTGACTAGTTATAATTCGTAAAGTACTGGTTCAAATTGAATGAAATTTGAAATATACTGTAATTTTACAAAGCTTGTTTAGTTACTGAAAATTCAGGCTCCTATCTTTATCCACAACGAAGTTATAGGGGGTCGAAAATCAGCTGAGTTGCTTCGAGAAAATATAGGTACGGCCGTGCACCTTTTTTTTTTTTTTTTTTTTTCTTACTCGACTTGGGGGGGCACTGCCGTGCCCCCAGATTATTTGGAACGGCCTAACTGATACACAATGCCTCGTTTCAAATTGGTTAATTTTATTTTACTTTAATTATGACGGTACATATTATACCGATTACAATAACTAAAGTATAAAAATAATAAAATAAAATTCATTTTTATTTACGTAAACCAATTACAGGCACTTGTAAATCGTCAAACATTATTTGAAAATTAATTATTATTATTTTAAATTACATTTGTTATTTATTTATAAACCTATTATAATTATTTATAATGAAATTAATTAGTATAATTAACGTATATTTTCGCTAGCGACGCAAAATGCTTGTTCTGTCTATGTTATGCCAAAACAATTGTCATTATTTGGGTGGACCATGAGCATATAACGACGGACGCGCTTTTATGCTACCACCGGATCCAATGCGCCCCAAAGTATTTAATTAATTACCCTAAGACATTATTTATTAACGATCAGTGGTTATGTTATATTCAGGGTCTGAGATAAGTCCCGAGAAAGAGAGAGAGCTGATTCGAAGAGTGGAGCTCGCTAACATCACAGGCCCGAGGCTGTTCGCGGATCCTATAGACGAACTGATAGATCTGTTAGGATTTGGTATGTAATAGAAAGCAACTAAACTTGAACAGCTTGTATCTTTATCAATATTATAATAACGCCAGAATGACGATATTTTCAGGAGATTCCTCAGAGAGTGACACGGAAATGCGTGTGCGTCTCACAGAGGAGCTGGAGTGGCTGCGCCGAGAGCCGCCGACCTATGACTTGGTACTAATTTAATCGTAGTTCAGTTCAAGAATAAAAAAAATATTGAACGACAACGGAGTAACAATATCAATTCTAATAAGCCTATCACTTCATATACTTACTATGCATTATGTTTACCTTGGCACTCCTACACAGATTCACACGTATAAAGTTTCTATCTCTTTAGAACACAGTCGTAACTATGAAACTCTAGAGTCCGACTATAGGCCTTTGCCCACAAAGCGTCGTAGTAACTATTCAGTAATCTGTGGCGTCGTAAACACCGTCGGCCTTGGGGTGTACTAAATGGCCCGGACGACGATATAACAACTTACCAACTAGCAGTAAAAAGACTGCAAGAAGCTAGCACCACTACACAGAGACCACTCTATACGACCCGCCGGAGAAGAGTGCGCCCGCTAACGCTACGCGTCCCCCTCGTCCTCCCAACCCTTACTTTGCAAAGAACCATCCGTACCCTCGTAGACCCGAAGTCCGAGAGGCCCGCGAACTGTAAAGTAGTGCGACAGCTACACAAAACTCCCCAAAAATACTAAAAGTCATAATCACTCAATCTCATTGCCAGTGACCGCCCTGAGCCGAGGCCCAAGACGCACAGAAGAAAAAATAATTGAACTCTATATCTCTCAGTAGTTATGTAACATATCTATTAATTGTTATATATATAAAATAAATAACGATCGTGTTACATTATGTATATTTGTTTATTTTATTGTATGTGACAAACCTCAATAATGTTTAAATTAAAAATGTAAAAGTGCAGTGTGCGATATTTCCGGAGTGCGTTGATCCAGCAGTGTGTGTGTGTTGGCAGGAGGCGCAGGCGCCGCACGCGCTGCTGTGCCCGCTGTCGCACCGGCTGCTGCGCGAGCCGGCGCGCGCCGCCGACGGGTACACGTACGAGCGCGCCAACATACTCGACTGGTTCATGGCCGCAGGTGAGGCGGTTGTCTTTCTTGCTCAACACTTGGCATCTGCCCGTAGTTACAGGCAATAGCGCGGGTACATTACCTCAATTACAACATCATTATACGACCATATTGATGACCTCCGTGGCGTAGCAGTATTAGTCTCGCTTTAAAGATCTCCACATCGGATAAGAAATCTTTGTGTAAATTCTTATTCTTTCCGGGAGTTGTTGGTTGAGGCCTGCCCTCCATGCCTCGGAAAGTACGTTAAGCCGCTGGTCCCGATTGTTATAATATCATCTATAACAATAGTATGCCATCAAAAACATACTTGTAAAAAAACCCAAGTCTCGTAACGCAGTTCTTTTACCGTAAAACGTTGTGAGATCTATGTAATACCAAGTCGGTTAATTTATTCAGTCCCTACTTAAGGGACCTTCTATCTTAAGCTATTACGTAATTATCTCACCTTACAGAATCTTATTATGACCTTATCAAAGTTGAAAACTTTAAAGTTTTAAATAATAGATTAACTTGGCCATCGGATATAATTAGAATGTATCTCACAAGTGTTTATTGCGATGGCCAAGTCAATCTAATATTCATAACATAAAAGTTTTGAGCTTTGATAAGGTCAAAATAAGATTCTGTAAGGTGAGATAATTACGTAATAGCTTAAGATAGAAGGTCCCTTAAGTAGGGACTGAATAAATTAACCGACTTGGTATTACATAGATCTCACAACGTTTTACGGTAAAAGAACTGCGTTACGAGACTTGGGTTTTTTTACAAGTATGTTTTTGATGGCATCTCATTTCTTTTTGTAGATAGTTGTACTTTTTTCCTTTGCTTTACAATTTACATTATTTTTTAAAATACCAACAATGGATTTTACCACTCTGTCACTTGATGATGAGCTTTCCAATTTTTGTAGGTTGTCTTCCTCTTTTTCTTTACCGGTACTACTTCTTGAACTTCAGCTACAGTTTTTCTCAAAGCCCACTTCATTTCTCTATGGGTTTTTCTCGATATCTTTGATGCAACAATATTAAGCATGTCTAGACATTAAATGCTTGGGTTCCGTACCCAAAGGGTAAAAACGGGACCCTATTACTAAGACTTAGCTGTCTGTCTGTCTATCACCAGGCTCTATCTCAAGAACCGCGATACCTAAACAGTTGAAAAATTCACAAATTATGTATTTCTGTTGCTATAATAACAAACTAAACATAAAATAAGTATTAAGGGGGGGCTCCATTCAACAACTATTTTTTGGCCTTTTTTGCTCGATATCTATAACGGCAACAGGTAGGCACTTGAAAATGGTACGGAACCCTTAGTACGCGAGTCCGACTCGCACTTGGCCGGTTTTAGTCTATTGTATTCACAAATGGATTATTCCTGAGCTTTAATAGTTCCAAAGTAGACTTAAATTTGATGTAAACCATCCAGACTAGTAACTCTGTGCCCTTATTTACAAAATAACTTACCTTACGCACATATGAATATCCACGTACCTAGCTGGCATGGCAATACTCACCATATGAAACAAGAACAGATGCGTCGTATACTTTTTTTATGCTTTATTGATATTCGTCGCACTCGTCTAACGTCATTTAAAATTAATCCGTATGTAAAATTGTTATCTCTCATTGGTTATAAATATTGTCAATGTACCTAATCGAAAACTACAACATCAAGCTTAACAGAGGATTAACATGAACTTATGTATGGCACTCACGGCATTCTGGCTTCCGGCCTGTCAAAGGTTTTTAAAATTACGAAATTGATGAATTGTTTTTGATGGAATTTTGGTACAACTACATAATACATGTCCGATTATGGCCTTTTTTTAAGACAGCTCCCGCACTAGGGAACAAGCTAATATGTACATAAGTAAATTTAAAGCTACCTAGTTAACATCAAACTGTGTATAAAAATATTTGATAAAATGATTATATAAATATAGTTTGTGTCAGATTAATAAAACGTGGTTTGTGTGTATACCTGCGATATCACAGTAAGATTTGTTAGTTGCTTGGAAGAAAGTGACCGTCTTTCTGTGTTTCGAACGGGAAGCGTGAAAGCCGTGGTGTAAGTTTGTCCAGAGGAATGCAAGAATGTTACGCATCTCCTCCGCCACTGCGGTGTTCCGGCACGGGCAGTGGGGTATGTGGGACTCGCCCTCTTCATAGCAGTGGAATGCTAATCATAACATGAGAATAACTCCTCCGACCACAATTGGTGAGGGGCCCAGGTACTGTTGCCTATCTGGGATACCCTCTGGCAGCGTCCGCGACTCAATTGGTGTTGCGGGCTCTCCTGCGCCCAAATAACCAGTTTCAGGGACGCCCAGATTACACGGGGTCCCTACTTCTCAAGGGACCGCAGCCTCCTGCTGAGACATGGCTCAAGCGGGCAAGCCACCTCCATCAGACGCTGTTATGATTGTTAGTATCCTATCGTTCATAGCACAACTTATGTACTATCTTACTTTTACAATCCATTGTTTTTTTTTTTTTCCTACGACTTTTTTTTTTTTTTTTCATTACTTGTTAAATTAATCCCTGTGTCGCGAAGGTCTCACCGCTCAATAGATTCACGAAAACAAAGCACCCCCTGACTCAGTACAACTGTTTGAATTTCAGACGAATAATTGTCCCGGGTGGGAATCGAACGCAGAAAACCAGGTCTCTGAAACAACTAACCTAACCACTTAGACACCACCTTTCAACATAATTCCACCTAGGTCCCTATCTACACCTATTCCTCCATTAAATCAAACATATTCATGTACACTGATTCACTGACTGCAAATGTAACTTTGTAATCCTATACATTTATAAGAAATAACAAAGTTATTAATGCAGTTGATGAAACTGAACAACTGGACCGAAATTGCAAAATGTTGGAATTTTCCCATGAGTTTTACACTAAACTCTCCTAATACTCAAAATTTGAAGCTTCTACGTCTGCTAGAAGTGCCTAAACATTTTGATGATCGGTCAGTCAGCAGTGAGCGAGTGACAAAATTACCGAAAATACCAAACTTTGACTAGTTATAATTCGTAAAGTACTGGTTCAAATTGAATGAAATTTGAAATATACTGTAGTTTTACAAAGCTTGTTTAGTTACTGAAAATTCAGGCTCCTATCTTTATCCACAACGAAGTTATAGGGGGTCGAAAATCAGCTGAGTTGCTTCGAGAAAATATAGGTACGGCCGTGCACCTTTTTTTTTTTTTTTTTTTTCTTACTCGACTTGGGGGGGCACTGCCGTGCCCCCAGATACCAGAGAACGGGCAGCAGCGTTTCCGTGTGTTACAACATAATACTGCGGTCACCATTCCGCCTGCCAAGCGTGGCTGTAGCAAAAACCCTCCCTCGGGTGGACCCCCCATGTTCAGCAGTGGACGTTGTACGGGCTGATGATGATGATAATTTACCTGTGTTTTTGTAATTTAGATGATGGAATCATTATTACTATCATTATGGATTCTACACACTCGTACGTTTAGTTGGTATCTAGAACTGAGTAAGTAATATCACATGTAATTTTGTGTCTGTTCTATTGTATCCTCAATAAAATTAGGCGTTAAATTGAACTGACTTAAATAACCTTATTATAACGCTAATATAAAATGTAATACCAAAGCATCGAATAACGAATGGTATGTTTTACAGACGGCGCCGTGTCCCCGGTCACGGGGCGGCGCCTGCGCAACGCGCGCACTCAGCCCAACTACGACCTGCGCAAGCTGCTGCGACAATTCTTACTGCAGCACGCCGACCAACACACAGACAAATAATTTTATACTTAGTCCATGTCTAACGTTTTGTAAATATTTAAGTATTTCATCTTTTTGCGTGTATGTATTTGTTTGGTGTAAATATCATCCAAACGGGATGAGTCCTACAGGCGTGAATCTATACTAATATATAAAGCTAAAAAGTTTGTTTGTTTGTTAACTTGAACGCGCAAATCTCAGGAACTACTGGTCCGATTTAAAAAGATATTTCAGTTTTGAATAGCCCATTTATAGCGGAGGGCCTAGTCATTTCATATTTTATTATGTAATTACTACGGGAACAGGAGCTAGGCGGGTGAAACTGCGCGCGGAAGCTAGTTAAAACTAAAGAAACAAGGATTTAGTTATAGTTCCGCTGTACTATTTGTAAGTCAGTCAGTAACAACATTCTGTCTCCATCGACAGAATGTTGCTACGCATTGCTCCTTGCGCTGTTCGTCGCTATCACGCTTATCCTCAGCCACTCGCCCCCTGCTCACTATATACCTACATCACGTTGACCGCACTACCGTGTTCGCCTCGCATTGGATGAGAACATGTAGGCAGCGTGTGCACGCTATTGTAGCATAGCTTTTCTTGAATGTTTTAAAACAAAACAGATTACTAAAACGACATGGTCGTCCTCTTCAAAAGAGATAGATGCTCATACTATGTCATCATCTCTGTCCTACATCACTCCTGAACCAATGGTTGATTTAATAAATTTATTACGATACCTACGATTTCAGTTTTTAAATATTTGCTATAATAAGTTATTTTAATAGTACGCTTACTTAATAAAGGGAATCTTGTACATCTATCTCATCTATCATCTATTGTAAATATTTATATAAATATTTTTTATAAGTGTGCGGTACTTGCTAAGAATTACTGAATTACCTGTATTTTACCATTTGAAATCTTTTATTGTGTGATTTATGTATGTCGGATAGATGTGAATAAAAATAAATGATAGTCAATATACACCTGATAACTTTTATGGATTAAGTATCTCTTAGATTTATGGATGAAGTATCTCTTAGTAGTAGTAAGGGGACACAGGAGTGCCAAAAGTCGAAAAAAAGCGTTAACGCCATACCATCCTTTTCATGAAGTACTTCAGGCCATTTTAGACCTCCTATAACTTCGTTGTGGATAAAATTAGAAACCTGTTTTGTTTTTAACAAATATCTTTTTTCGTAAGGACTTACGTAGTTAGCCATGAGGCTTTTGCTACTTCACCGGGCATAAAGGCGAGCAGAGCTCCAGCCTGAATAAATGGTTTAAAAACTAAGCGACCTGCGCTAGAGGGTATCCCCTTAGGGACTAGGACCTCGGCTCAGGGCGGTCGCTGACGATGAGATTGAGGGATTATGACTTTTATCATTTTAGGGGGTTTTGTGCAACTGTCGCTCTACTTTGCTCTAGTTCACGGGCCACTCAGACTTCGGGTCTAGAAGGGCATCGGATTGTTATTTTTAACAAAGCAGGCATTGTATAAACATTTCGTATATTTATAATTTCATTCAATTTAAACCAGTTCTCTAAGAATGAAAAGTAGTCAAAGTTTTTTTCATTTTGTCACTCACTGACTGACTGATCGCTCATCGAAATGCTTAGGCATTTCTAGCAGACATAAAACCTTGAAATTTTATGTAAATTTAGAGTTTAGTGTAAAACTCATGAAAAAACTAAAATGTTTACAACGAAACAACCGTAACGAAATTTTTGATAAAACATGTAGACCTTATGTCACAGACGGAAAACTTGTACCGCGACGTTACGATCAGCTATTTCTTCATGCTTAGAACTTGTGATACTTATAGTTTAGAACCGGTGCTACAAAGCGCCAAACTCTCGACTGATCTCGGTCTTCTCGGGCCAAAGGGCGGTACCTCACAGATGAGCGGAGGTACAATAATAGTCACAACAATGTTTCAACGATTTCATCTTTATTTTGTATCACTTACATGTATAATATTTACAAGTGAGGCAGTAACAGTGTCAACGAAACTTACACCTGGAACCACTCGGCCGCCCCGGCCACACAACTCAACGAATCACAATCGTGTGCTTAGTACGACAAGCATCTGAACGAACTCTCATCTCTTCTTTTTATGTCCATAGAAGGGTCGACAAATCAACATCTGACAAGTAAGAGCACATACAAGCTTTACATTATTATGTCATATACGATGCATTCGGGTATTCAATACACGAGTGCTCCTTGATACTGTCGTTTTTATTCACTATTTGGGTTAGCTGTACAATCTGGAAGGGGGCAAAGTATTCATATTGCATTGCGTAGGTAGCAAGTTCTTGTTGAGTTCATTCGGATCTCTGTCTCAGTACACATTTTCATAAAATAAGTACCCGGTTACGTTGATAACTTTCATTTATAGTTCAAATTAAATTAAAATCAAATACTCATTTTATGAGAAAAGCTATCGTGTGCTTAGTTCCAGCCGGAGGCAACGGAAAATAGATTTTCGTTAGTTCTTACAGAAAATCACAAAAAGAATATATATATACATAATAACTTAAATACATAAAATACATTACAGGCAATTTCATTTAAATAGATACAATTCCATAACACTTTTAAAACACTCTTAAAAAAACAAATGTTTGTAATCGTCAGTTGTTACTGTACATTATTTACTGTATCAGTTCAGACTGTTTCAGTTTGGTTTGACAACCCGGTCCATGGCCGGCTCACGTACGTGTAAGACGTGCATGAAATGAAACACAGTAAATGGACTCAAAATAATCACAAGTGGTACAATTCCGTTAAGTGTTGTACTGTTCGTTATGACGATCGTTATGACGAAATATCATTATCGTCCGAAGACGCGAGCGGTAACGATTCGATGTCGTCGCTATAAGTAGTCGAGCGAAGCTCAGCGCAGCGGCGCCCCGTGCCGGCACGTGACGTCACGCGGCGCGACGCGACGTGACGTCACGCGGCGCGCCACGCCGCAGGTGGACAGACGCGGAGCATCGCCGCGCTTGCGAATAGTTTATTCAGTATCACTAATATAATTAATTATAATCGTTTATAATAATTATGTACAACTTTACAAATGTGAAAGACGAGCCGGCGGCCCCTCTCGCGCCGCTCCTCGCCGAACTATGTACATAGTTTGTTTCCCATAATATAAACTTTAGTATGTATGTACCGATACGAATAATATCGTACTTAATTAATTTATGTTCTCACATCGTTCATATCACAACGCGTACGACAGACGTTCCATTATCTAAGTAATACATTAGAAATGTTTACAATAGGTAACTTAGCACTATATGGCATGTCTCTGGACAGGCGCGCTCTCTCGCGCTCACTCACTCACACGGCAGTGTCCGCACAGTCAGGCGGTCGGCCGCCGCCACTCGCTCCGCTATTTGCCTTCGTCTTCGTCGTGACACATCAACCTGCAACAAATGTCCCGATGTCATTCTCGAGCAAGAAGAGCGCACAGCGTGTACTATGTGAGACAGTCGGATACTCACGGCAAGAAGAGCGCGAGCGCGCCGAGCGCGGCTAGCCTGAGCAGCGCGCGGCGCGTGGTCCCGCGGGCGGCGAGCAGCAGCGCGGCGCCCAGCGTGTACTATGTGAGACAGTCGGATACTCACGGCAAGAAGAGCGCGAGCGCGCCGAGCGCGGCTAGCCTGAGCAGCGCGCGGCGCGTGGTCCCGCGGGCGGCGAGCAGCAGCGCGGCGCCCAGCGTGTACTATGTGAGACAGTCGGATACTCACGGCAAGAAGAGCGCGAGCGCGCCGAGCGCGGCTAGCCTGAGCAGCGCGCGGCGCGTGGTCCCGCGGGCGGCGAGCAGCAGCGCGGCGCCCAGCGTGTACTATGTGAGACAGTCGGATACTCACGGCAAGAAGAGCGCGAGCGCGCCGAGCGCGGCTAGCCTGAGCAGCGCGCGGCGCGTGGTCCCGCGGGCGGCGAGCAGCAGCGCGGCGCCCAGCGTGTACTATGTGAGACAGTCGGATACTCACGGCAAGAAGAGCGCGAGCGCGCCGAGCGCGGCTAGCCTGAGCAGCGCGCGGCGCGTGGTCCCGCGGGCGGCGAGCAGCAGCGCGGCGCCCAGTGCGCTCGACGCTCGCGGCGCGGCCGCCGCGTTGCCGTGCTGCATGGCGGCGGGCTGCTCGCCTGCAAAGATGCCGGTTGCGTGGGTTAATATTTAGCAATTATATGTATTGTATTTGGCTAAAACGAAGGGATAATAAGATGACACTGACCACTGAGCACGTGTAGCATGACGGAGGCGGAGTCCAGGTTGGAGGGCGAGCACGAGTAGTTGCCCGAGTCCTCGCGCCGCGGACTGTAGATGATCAAGTTCCCCACCTGCGACCACAGAGGAACATCAACTACAAATATTTAATAAAGTATGCATTTAATTAAATCCATGTTCTTCCTGAAAACCATAGCGTAAGTGCGTGCGACTGAGGTACCGTGGTGTCGGGCGCGACGCGCTCCATGCGGATCTCGACGAGGCTCTTGTCGTAGTTGAGCACGCGCTCGTCGTTGTGGTACCAGAAGATGTAGGCGGGCTCCTCCAGCGCCTGCGTGATCACGCACTTGAGCGACACCGTCGTGCCGGCCTTCACGTACAGTTCCGACTCGCCTACGATCTCGATCTTTGGCACTGCAACATACCAAACGTTCATCAGTTATAACAGGCATGCTCCACCATGGAAACATGACTGAGGTAAACAGGTACTGATAACATGGACCAATTATTAGCATTCAACCGTATCATTACAGCATAGTCGTTTAATATATCAAGTAAGAACATACATATCTTCACAAAAGTGGTGTTGACCAATAACTTTATGAGTTAATCGATACCCGCTAAGCGAGAAAAGCTTCTCTCAAATGTGTAGTGGCTCAAGTTTACAACTAAAAGCAAGCCATATGGTAGTAGTTGTTCTAAGCTAAACATTGACAAGTCGTTCCGCTGGTCACACTGCAGCATTGCTGAACTTTGTGCTGGAACTAAAAGTTAGTCTGTGGCGAAGTTCCAGCGCGTGACCGCAGCCGCGCCCGGAGTCTGAGTCTCAGTGTGAGCGAGCACAAACCAACTAAGGTACTTATTTATTTCTTTTTGATTTATTCATTGTTTTACTTACTTTATAAGTAACAGTACGTATATTCTTTGTTGTGAATTGAACTAAATGTTTAAATATCAATGCTGTGTAGTGACTATTTATATGTGTGGGCTTGTAATTAGCTAAAGTGATATACAATACCATGTTATTAATATTAAGTTATTTGTCTGTAAGCCCTCCTAATAAAAATAAATAAATAATAATATAAAGTTAAGTGGTCAAATTTGTACATCTTAAGCTAAATTCCTAGTGCATTTAAAAAAGATTTATCCAAAATTATCTACATTTACATTCAAAATAAGCGCAAAATAACTTAAAAATGCAGATGTCTGAACGCTAAAAATAAAGACGTTCTAGTTTGTTGGTTTAAGATTTGATGGGAGTCTGGGAGCTAGATCTTTCGTCTGGCAATACTAAAAACGTTGTGAGATTGAGTATTTAATAAATTTATGAAAGCTGGCGATCGCTGTGAGTAGCTCTAGATAATTGAGTTGAGTGGTGATGCGTCAGTGGGTGCGCTCGGAGGTGCTGCACCGAAATGCATGTAATTGTTTAATCGGCGGCGTCCGCTCGGCTGCGTCCGCTCTAATTACTAATTCTGAATAGCATCAAAGCCCCACTTTAGAGCTTCAAAGCATTGCCCTCGTTTCAAATCAACTAAATTGAAATAGTGTTATTCAAGGAATACTAAAGATTACGAGTACCTACATTTAGCTACAAATTTCCTTTGTTAAACCTTTCACTTAGTATCCAAAACTAATGTAGTACACAAAATTTAATGAAACTAACGTTTAAATAGGTGAGTGACCTATTTAAATGTTAGTTTCATTAAATTTTGTGTTTGCTATATACATGTTTTTGCCATAATTTTTTTTATTATTATGGACATCCTGGACGTGGTAACTCTGAGAAAAACTGAGACAGAAGAATTCTTTTTCAATAGTATTTGATATAAAAACAGCAAGTCACTCCAGAAATTGACTATGAGCGAGACAGCATGTGGAGCCTTACCTACGACGTTGAGCTGCACGAAGTGGCTCATCTTGGGCTCGGTGCCGACCTGGCACTCGTACACGCCGGCGTCGCGCGCCTGCACGTACTTCACCTGGAACATTCCACAAAGTAATACATCATCAATTCTACATGTACCCTGTAAAACTACGAACGTTATTTACAGGTTACTCAGATAACGCAGCAATTTAGGCTTATATCAACAGTACCAACCTATAACGAAATCGTTGATAAAAATGTGTTGAGCTAAATGGTGATCCATTTACCAATTACACATTTTTAAAGCAACGATATGAGTGTTTCCACGTCGCCGATGATCCCAAATAACGTACTTAATATATCACTATGTCCTCTATATGTTTGCGAATGTGTCATACACATCTTACATATTATAATATGAATACCGTTGATTTAATTAAATAAAGTATTCTTATTCCGAACACGCTATTGTAGTTTCACTGCAGTGGTAATGAGAATACCTCTTTCTCCATCAGTGAACGTATGCAATTAAATTATGATAAGGTTTTATTTCCATCGATACACAAGTCAGTGAGTGTGTACCGACCTGCAGTGTCCATGTGTCAGTGGCTTCGACGAGGAAGGCCTGAAAGCGCTCGTCGGCGATGAAGGTGAAGCGGTCGACGGTGAGGATGTGCGCGTCGCGGCGCCGGATCCACGACACCGACTTGTTGCTCAGCTGACGCACCTGCAACGTGACGTCACATCACATCACAACCCGCTCTGTATACTGCGTACACTTGGAACATACGACAGAGCGGTGTACTCGTCTCAATAACTTGGTTTCTGTTATATGCTGTCATTATTGAAAATTTGGGAGTTCTGCATAGCTTAGAAAGTTTATTTTTTGAACTTTCGTAAAAAAAACTGATTATATTAATTAGAAAAAAATAAATCACTACATAGTAGTCCTCCCCGTTGTCTGTCTATCCCTATGTTTATGCGGATCGTTTTATAGATATAGTGATTTAAGAGGAAGGTTTAAATGTATACATCAGCATTGCACCGGTGCGAAGCCGGGGAGGGTCGCTAGTATTTCATAAAAGAGAACGAGGAATTCAATTGATAATAAGGTTTTATCACACACGCATTAATATACAGTGAGTAGGTAACTTACTTTGCAGGGCAGGTAGGCGTGCGTGCCGAGCTGCGTGGTGATGTTGTTGGGCGCCGAGGGGTCGAAGTAGGGCCCCGTGTACAGCCCCACGTAGCGCTTGGCGAGCCGGGGCCCGCCGCCCGCCTCGCCGCACGACAGCACTGCAACAATACAATACTCGTTACATCGTATATATATCAGTACATACTACATCTATTTCAATTAGTTACTTAACAAACTTCAGATGACTCGCCAGTGCTCTCAGATGTGAAGGCTTCCTAACTGCAGTATCTGATGAAGTAGCTATGTATATAAAAATAAATATTCTCAATTTACAAACAATCAACAAACAATCAACAAACATCAAACCAAAAAAAAAAAAGAATCAGCAAAAGAGACTAAAAAAAATCTCGGAGTTTCTTTCTTCCTTTCTTCTCCGGGTCGTCCACTTTGGTAGCTAGTGAAAGGTTGCAGGTTAGCTAGTGTAGGATCCTCGACGGCATGACCGAGGACCGCGTTGTTGCTTATTCCCCGAACTGTGATCTCGTGCCAGCGATCACCACCACTGTTCGTAAATCTTCTCTTTACTCCAGTGGTACCCTGAGCGTTGGTCCTAACCCCTTAAGGGTGCCAGGTGGATGTCGCTTAGACTTGGGCCGGATTCTTGGATTTTTTAGACCTGTTACCTCTAAGGTATCTTACTATAATGTGTACATTTGTTGTTATCGTACGACAGACGGACAGACTGATTAAAAATTCTGTAATATCAAATAATTTTAACAATGTTTATAGCTACTTAAGTGATACTTTTGTTTGATATAGTCTTATACAGTGTAATTTTGACAAGTACAAGTGTATGTAAATACCTAAGTGCTGAATTAATTTCATTATTTCAATCCTGTGTTTGAATAATGAAGTATTGGGTCATCGGTCGAGGTTATCGGAAGAAAATGACATGTATGTTATTGTCATACAACCCGCAAACGATGACGTCTTACGATTGAATGGGTAAGCAGATCCTAAGCTATCAGAGGCCGCGAGTCCGCTGTTTCATTTCCATGCGATGTCCGGAGCGGGGACCAATAAAAGTGCGATTTATGTGAGAGTGGCGTCTCATCGCCCCCCGCTCCGCCCGCGCCCGCTCGCTCCCCGCAACTGCCCTCGCCAAATCTAATTAATTACACGATGAGCCGCTTTTATACGTGCACCTCGCAGATAGGTAAATAGCTGGAAGTGTCATACGACTCACTTAGTCACTGTCACATACAACTTCTCCTCCGCTCTCTCGTAATGATTTAAAATTTTATTTCTACTGTAGAATAAGAGAGATTAAATATCTTGGCGTCAATAAGTCGAATACTCACTGAAGTTTTATTTAATTACATACTGGCCGTCAAATATGTAATCTAATAAAAATAAAACAATTTTACTAAACAAATAGAAACTAACCCAAGCTGTATGTACGCGCATTAATTGATAGCAAATTGACCAACTTGTTTTTTTTTGTTTTTTTTGTATTTGTAATTAGATATTAGGTAAGGTTGTATGATAGAAAATCCTCGAAAAATGTCAGTGCGGCCCCACCGGCGCAGAGATTGTTTTATAATTAAGATCTTGTCTCTTCTGTTTAATTGCAAGTTCTGTGGTTACCTTGAACATTTCCTGGAGCGTGATTTCCATGATGGTCGGTATCACAGCGTCACACCTCGGCACCGAAGGCTCACAGAAAGTAAACATTATTGACATTACTTATTTATATATTTATGAGATAATTACGTACCTACACTCATATATAATAGTAAATAAAGGTAGGTACTAACACTCTTTTCTACTTAAATAATTCAATAAATATCACATAATTATGTTCGTTATATAATACAAATAAGTTACCTAAGCTAATTTTAAGCAACAAACGGAGTCAAGGTTCTACTCGCCATCTGTGTACAGTAATAATGTGCAATCATTACTTATCTACACTAATATTATAAAGAGGAAAGATTTGTACCTATTTTTGTATGTTTGTAATGAATAGGCTCAAAAAGTACTGGGCCGATTTAAAAAATTCTTTCACCATTCGAAAGCTACATTATCCACAAGTAACATAGGCTAAATTTTATTTTGGAAAAAAATAGGGTTCCGTAAGATATTTGGGTTTTTCTGACACAAGGTGTAAAAAATCAACCAGAAAAGTTACTTATTTTGCGTACGCTGCCTAAACTATAAAAGATAGAACCATAAAATGTTCAAATTAATTATAGATCATATAAATATCTACAAAAAAGTCCGCGACACACTATACCTATCTATGTCGAGTGAGGCACAACGACCATTTTTTTATTTAGAAATCTTGAATTTTTTTTGGACTACATTTAAACGCGTTTATTTTACTCATGCTATTAATCCTTATCAAAATAAATTATTTCATCACTAAGTACAGTTTATGTAGATAATATTTGGTCTTTTAATGATTAAAATTGGACGTTTGGTTTTGAAGTTATGGCGAAATTAAAATATTACGATTTCTGCTGCACGGCCCGTTGCGAAGTCTAATAATTTTCGTGCGATTTTTTTTAGATTTCGTTCTTAAAACTACACCTACGCAAAAGTTCTTCTCAGAGCTAATCAACAGTTCTTCTCAGAGCTAAACAACAGTTCTTTTCAGAGCTTTGAAAATGCCTAAAATGCCTAATCCCTAAAATGCCTATTAATTACATCATTAATTATATTTTCATCATTAACAACTTTAACATCCACAGAAAGACAATCTGTGCAGCCTGCGGATAATGACTGCGTTGTCGATGTTTATGTCGGTGTCTGTGAATTGACCTGGGAATCATTTTGCTGACCGTGTCTTTCCTGGGTAGGCTTTTTGCAGCGGTAACCGACATCCGCACGGAGCCGCGGGCGACCGCTATCACTACATCACTACAATTATAAACAAAGTCCCCTGCCGCGTCTGTCTGTCTGTTCGCGATAAACTCAAATACTACTACATCGATTTTCATACGGATGTTACCAATCGATAGAACGATTCTTCCGGAAGGTTTACGTATATGATTTGTTTAGTTTATGTGTACATTTGACTAATCTATACTAATATTATAAAGAGGAAAGATTTGTACCTATTTTTGTATGTTTGTATGTTTGTAATGAATAGGCTCAAAAAGTAGTGGGCCGATTTAAAAAATTCTTTCACCATTCGAAAGCTACATTATCCACGAGTAACATAGGCTAAATTTTATTTTGGAAAAAAATAGGGTTCCGTAAGATATTTGGGTTTTTCTGACACAAGGTGTAAAAAATCAACCAGAAAATTTACTTATTTTGCGTACGCTGCCTAAACTATAAAACATAGAACCATAAAATGTTCTAATTAATTGTAGATCTTATAAATATCTACAAAAAAGTCCGCGACACACTATACCTATCTATGTCGAGTGAGGCACAACGACCATTTTTTTATTTAGAAATCTTGAATTTTTTTTGCACTACATTTAAACGCGTTTATTTTACTCATGCTATTAATCCTTATCAAAATAAATTATTTCATTACTAAGTACAGTTTATGTAGATAATATTTGGTCTTTGAATGATTAAAATTGGACGTTTGGTTTTGAAGTTATGGCGAAATTAAAATATTACGATTTCTGCTGCACGGCCCGTTGCGAAGTTTAATAATTTTCGTGCGATTTTTTTTAGATTTCGTTCTTAAAACTACACCTACGCAAAAGTTCTTCTCAGAGCTAATCAACAGTTCTTCTCAGAGCTAAACAACAGTTCTTTTCAGAGCTTTGAAAATGCCTAAAATGCCTAATCCCTAAAATGCCTATTAATTACATCATTAATTATATTTACATCATTAACAACTTTAACATCCACAGAAAGACAATCTGTGCAGCCTGCGGATAATGACTGCGTTGTCGATGTTTATGTCGGTGTCTGTGAATTGACCTGGGAATCATTTTGCTGACCGTGTCTTTTCTGGGTAGGCTTTTTGCAGCGGTAACCGACATCCGCACGGAGCCGCGGGCGACCGCTATCACAACATCACTACATATTATAAACAAAGTCCCCTCGCCGCGTCTGTCTGTCTGTTCGCGATAAACTCAAAAACTACTACATCGATTTTCATGCGGATGTTACCAATCGATAGAACGATTCTTCCGGAAGGTTTACGTATATGATTTGTTTAGTTTATGTGTACATTTGACTAATATATATTGATATTTGTCAGAGGTGTCGGAAAAAATTAAGCCATTTGGGAGCTTTCAACGAAAACGCTGCCTAAACCCTATGAGATATAACAAAACAATGTATGGTGGCAAATATTCTTCTCTTTTAGATCTACAAAAAAGTCTGCGATAGCATATGTCTATCTTTCAAGGTTAACTTGCTATATCCATTATATCTTAGAATCATGATTATTTCTAATGCGGTAATTGTAAAGCTAATCAGACGGATTCAGTATTTATCCTTATCATTTTAAATGAGTTAATATTCTTAAGCATTTCATGCAGATTATTTTACCCCTACACTATATACTTTTAATGAATAACTTAGAAGTTATCGCAAAATAACAGCGCGTGTTTTAGGTAGGCCTATTGCGATTATGCGCGCTCGATCCTTAAGAATTATAGGGCAAATTTTTTGTTTTGTGTTCGTTGTAACTATGATGGATAGATACTTGAATACCTATTTATTTAGTGTTTGTTGTATTGTTAGTCCTGAAGAGTATAGGTATTTCATACGATAAAAGTATACCCACCTACTTATTTCACTGAGTTTTAGTAGGTCATCATCATCATCATCACGTATATCGTCCACTGCTGAACATGGGCCTCCTCCCGAGGGAGGGTATTGCCATAGTCACCACGTTTGGCAGGCGGGTTGGTGACCGCAGAATTATGTTGTAACACACAAGGAAACGCTGCTGCCCCTTCCTTGATATACGATTATAATAGATGATGTTATAACAATCGGGACCAACGGCTTAACGTGCTTTCCGAGGCACGGAGGGTAGTCCCTCAACCAACCAGACCCGGAAAGAAATCTTAGAATTTACACAAAGATTTTATGTCCGGTGTGGGGATCAAACCCACGACCTATGAGATTTAAAGCGAGCCAATTACCGCTACGCTACGGAGGTAGGCCGAATGCGATTATGCGCGCTCGATCCTTAAGAATTATAGGCCAATTTTTTTGTTTTGTGTTCGTTGTAACTATGATGGATAGATACTTGAATACCTATTTATTTAGTGTTTGTTGTATTGTTAGTCCTGAAGATTATAGGTATTTCATACGATAAAAGTATACCCACCTACTTATTTCACTGAGTTTTAGTAAGTACCTATATTAATTTGTTTCTGTTTGTTTTGACCAAATTTCGCCCGTTTGTTAGAGGTTTAAAGACATTATGTAGTATAATTATCAGTATTGTACCCGTGCGAAGCCGGGGCGGGTCGCTAGTTTATTAATAAAAATAAATAAAACATTTCTCATCTCGTTTTATATCAGTAACAGCCATAACAAAACGTAAAATCAAAAGTCAAAGTCAAAGTAACATGCTACCGACATATTAGTAAAGATCAACGTATCTGTTTATTTGTTCAAGGAACTGCAGTTATAGTAGAAACTCGATACAATCCTATTGGAGAAAGCTTAGTCAGAAATAACTAAAATAGATTCCAACTGCGACAGCTAACCGAGCTGACCAATATGTATTCGTAGTCGCGCTGCGGTCGCCGTAGGACCAGGGGAGGCGTGTCAGGGGAGGGGGAGCGAGATCTCGGAGGTCGTATCCCGGAATAAATTTAGTTTTTATCGATGCCACCCGAACCCGTCTGCGCCGGATATTGAGGATGGAAATGAAATCCCAAATCATCTCGCTGACGTGTTCCGGCGCCGCGCCCGCGTTAATATGTAACTAAGATGGAACACCTTCTCAGCGCCCGAGGGCATTGTGGGCATTCCTCAAGTCCAGGAACATTGCAGTTGCCAGATAGTATCGTGTAAGTTCGTGCTATAATTGTGATCAGGGTCTGTTGTGCAGAAACCCAGTAAGGTCGTGCAGTTGGCGAGCGCCCAGCTAATTATCGACCACCGACTATTGCCAACTTATAGAAACGAACACCTCGACGCGACTTGTTACTGCTACCCACTAACTAGGGAGCCTCAATAAAACATCCACGTTTTAATTGAATTCGATGCCTTCGTTCCAAATTGCAGAAATAAAAGAAATCGTAGAAGTGGTAAGTAAGGATTCACAAATCGATCCAATGACATGCTATGTTATCTATCTATATCTATAAATCACTTTGTTCCGAATGACTAACTGACTAACGGATCAACGAATAGGCTAAGTCGATGATCGTAGAGACATGAAACATATGGAAGGTATATTCTCTATATGACAAAAAACCGGCCAAGTGCGAGTCGGACTCTCGCACGAAGGGTTCCGTACCTACTAGTTGCAAGTGCCTACCTATTTTTGATATCAAGAATACAACAAGTAACATAGTATAAACGTTCTTGTAGTTCGTTGTAACTCTGATCGATGTTAATAATAGTCGATTGAATGAAAGGTAAATTGCGGTTTACGGTTTATGTCGTATTAAAAAAAAACTACTTACTTGATCTCGTTCAAACCAATTTTCGGTTAAAGTTTGCATGGTTATGTACATCATATATTTTTTTTAGTTTTATCATTCTCCTATTTTAGAAGATACAGGGGGGGGACACACCTTTTACCACTTTGGAAGTGTCTCTCGCGCAAACTATTCAGTTTAGAAAAAAATGACATTAGAAACCTCAACATCATTTTTGAAGACCTATTCATAGATAGGTACCCCAAACGTATGGTTCGATGAAAAAAAAAATTCAAGTTTCAGTTCTATGTATGGGGAACCCCAAAATTTATTGCTTTTTTTTTATTTTTGTGTGAAAATCTTAATGCGGTTCACAAAATACATCTACTAACCAAGTTTCACCATTATAGTTCATATAGTTTCGGAAAAAAGTGGCTGTGACATACGCACGGACAGACAGACAGACAGACAGACATGACGAATCTATTAGGGTTCCGATTTTTGCCATTTGGCTACGGAACCCTAAAAATCTTGTCTGGCACAGGGAAAATTGTAATGATTGAGCTGAATACACAAGCAGTATTTATATCAACACTCGATTTATTCTAGTGTTGCCTATCGATAGTCGACTATCGATATACTATCGATAGTCTATCGATAGTTGACGTCATATCAATAGTATCGATACTATCGAGGACCAATTTGTGTTTAGGAGCAATACTATCGATAGTATTGCTCCTAAACATGGGTTGTTCTTCGATAGTATCGATAGTTTTACAAACAACCTATCTATAGTATTGATATTTTTAATCATTTAATGCAACGATACTATCGATAATATCGATAGTATTACTTTAAAATTATCGATACTATCTATAGTATTATAATATAATAGTATCGATACTATTGCTTCCAATCAATAGTTTTTTGTGATATCGATAGTATCGATATAATCGATACTATCGATAGCACTATCGATATTGTTACTATTTTTCGAGGTCGCCTATCGATAGCGAAACTATCGATAGTTGGGCAACTCTAATTTATTCTAATGAATGTCCCTACGTCCAAATAACTTTTTCATTGCCAACACGTGTCTCAAACAGATTGCTAACAACAACAAAACAAACGAACATGTACAAAGTAAGACGGAACACTTCCATAACACCGTAAATGTAAAATGAAAGTGGATTCAGATCACAGGTTTTAACAAAAACATTGCATAACATTTCTACAAACAAGTTTCATAATATGCAACCGTAATTCGCATAGAATCTTGTATCTTGAGCTAAACGTGATCTCAGACTAAATAAAAGGAAAAGTCACTGCGAGCAAAACACTGAAGCCGGTAAAAACTCGGCCTTGGCGTGTACCTACATACACAGATTACGCACAGACACACGCGTACCATAACTATGCCTTACCTTGTCAGCCGATATGACATTCTATCGAAGCGTTCATTATTTGTTAACAAAATATCCCATTTATGTCATGAAATGGTATACAAATCATAGTTCAACGTCATTTTTTAACAATGCTTGTATGTTTTTATTAAATAAATCAATAAAAATAGACAAAGACACAGAGCAACAACAAACAATAACTAAGTAAAATTGTAACTAGAAGTGACGTCACACGAAATTCCAACGTTGGAGGAACGAAAAAAGATACCGTGTCCAATATTTTTTCGGAATCTGACGGACTAAATATATTTTTTTATTCTTCATGCCTGTTACCAAATTACATAGTACTCACTATTAAAAATCATGGCAATAATTTTGCCCACACTGCTGCACAAAAAAGTGGCTTCAGTGCATTGTTTGATAGTGCTCCATGTTTACTTTTTATTTCTGAGAACGAGATATAGACACCGAAAGTTAATTTTATAAAATATCTATTTTTACTAAGAAATAGTATTTACGAGTGGAAATATTAAGTTAGCCAGGAGGCTTTATCTCTTTTGCCCGGAGCCACCAGCCGCAAGCATCCGAGGCAGGCTACCGTGGTGGTTTTAGTGGGTAACTGGATGCCCCGGCTCGCAAGCTACACAGAGCCGGGAGCAAGTGAAGGAGTGCCACACGCCCCCACCGTCTTTCCCCAAGACTGTGGGAAGTCTATAAAAGAGATGATGCTCTGATACTGATATATGCTCTTTTTTTTTGTAGGTTATAGAAACCCGGAAGAAAAAAAAAAGATCTAACTAGTTTTATACATAACTACGAAAATTAAATAAAGACAGAAGCTTTTTTTTATCCATCCAAATTAAATACCTACATATATATCGAGCACTGGTAGTAGTTATCAATGATATAACAACTTTCACTCAACATTTCAGATCATCTAACTTACGACAATACTAAAGGTAATAAAAGCCACCGATTAAGGTAAAACAGCTCTTTTTACATTACTATTTAAAGTTGAGATTTCGAATTGGTATTGCTTCATTTATTTTTTTATTCGCAAATCATGTTCCGCTGTCACTTTTCAAGTGTTAAGTGGTATTTAAACGGTAGGTAGTTTAGGAGCGATTTGGGGTGGAGTCCCATTGATAACTATTAGCGAGGTAATGGAATAAGTTACAAATGTAACAAGTGGGTATGATCCACTTTTTTGTAGATCAAGAAGAAAGGCAATACAATAGCAATTGAAAATGGCAATTAGCTATTAAAAAATGGGATAAAATATAATTACCACCAAAAATATATACTTGACACCAGAAAAATAAAGTCTAAAATTATAATAGTACTAGCTATTTTAGTCACGACTGCACTTCAAATTGTATTCGAACACCAAATGTAGTTAATGATCACCAAATCTTAGCGAGCAAATTATTGCGCTATTTCTACTTTAATAAAATCAATGAAAAATGACTATCGGTTAGGTTAGGTTAGAGCTGCGGCCATACAACGAACCAGAACCGAATAGTAAATTAGTAAAACATTTAGGTACTTTTGGTGATCATTTACTACTTTTGGGTTAACAATGATTTATTTGGAGTCATTTTGCTTAAATACGATAGCGAAATGTTAAAACTTTGGTTACAATTTTACATTAAAATGCGGGTTTAATTTTGGTGATCATTTTCAATTTTTTTCTGTTATATGTTACTATATCTGATGGTAAGTTAAACATAAGCCTTACAAAATTACAGAAATAGCAGATAGTATTAGGTGTTAATATTCGTAGCTGTTATAATCATGCATTTGTTAAAATGGCTTATGACTGAATAAGTAATAGGGTTATTTTCATATTACATAAACAAATAAAAAAACAGTTTAAAACAAACTACAACTTACTTAATACTTACTAGAAAATAATAGGACTAGTTTTCATTATACATTACATATGTTCAATGTTACATTTAAGCTGTAAATATTTGTGTTAATAGTTATCGATATGTTCCTAAATAATATTAGTCTTACACATCTAGAACTAGATCTTAATTTACTTTGGATTCCATAAATAAATACTTTGACAATGTGACCTTTAGATCAATTGACGTTTAGTACTCGACTAATGGAATAATGTAACATCCAATCCAGCTGTTACTGTGACCCCGCCTTTTTCAAAGGAAATAGTCGTCACAATTTTCTATCATTATTTTCGTATTACATCTCATTGTGTACCATCAGATTTGAGTGCACACGATTTAGCTTTTACGCAATTATAAAAAATATCTTATTTCTTACTCATGACCATACATATAAAAAATAAAGACGGAGTGCTGCGAGAATCGCAGCGGGTTTGAGGGCTCAAACACATAAATACGTTACGACGACGCAACGTGACATGGGAGTTCACGTCACGTTGCCTTGGCGTAGAAATCGACGTCGAGCAACGTAATAATCACGTCACGACAACGCAACGTGCCACGTCAACGAAGTCTTAGTAATAGGGTACCGTTTTAAACCTTCGGGTACGGAACCACTTCAGTGCAGTGTGCGGCAGCGCTCTATGTTTACTTTTATTTGATCTGAGATTTTTTAATGATATCCAAATGTAAGACTCAGTGAACGGAAACATTAATAGCTGTTACCGCGACAATATATTCTGTTTAAAAGTTGTTTAATGAAACAACTTTTTAAAAAGGCTTACTAGGTACTTATGTAAATAATGTTTGCTAATACTAAGCGAAATTATTTATTTTTCGTAGTACAATCGATCTATTTATTCTTACTAACTGCGCCCCGCGGTTTTACCCGCTTTACTCTGCTGCACTGGGTCGGAGCGTGATTTTTTGTACCCTATATGTTAATCGAGCTTATTAACTAACCCCGTGCAATGTTTCAACCAAATTCATTCAGTAGTTTGTGCTTGAAAGAGTAACAAACATGCGAAATTTTATAATGTAAATAGGATTTCTATTTTTTTTTAATAGATTTCTAGCAGATATATTGATCACTACTAGTATTCTTGTTAACCCCTCGTGCTGAGCTAAAATGCTTTGTTACGAGTGGGTTCACGTCGGTAGTGCAATGGGTGGATATCGAACTGGCGACCACATGATCCCAAGTCCGACGCCCTAGCCATCGGGCTACGGCCGCTTTTATGTATTACCTATACTTTTTTAGTAGCATAAAAATTAGAGTTTAATGACTTTGAACCTGTGTTAGGCGCCGCTCGCACGACCTTTAACCTTGTAATGCAAGGTTGTAAGAACATTTTGCCATGTACATAGTAATAATAATGGCAAATCGTCTTGCTAATGACTAAAAATCACGGTGCACATACATATATCTATAAATCACTGCTGTTGCCTTTAATATAACTAACCCAATCTCAGCAAAACCAATACTAGCACCGACTTCCGCTTAACACCTAACCATTTAAAAAAAAACATTACCTACAAAATTTACATTTACATTTTATTTAAGTTTAACATCGTATAATCAGAAATCGTAACTTTTTTGGTAAAAAAAATAAGAATAAACAATATAAAAATAAATATACATATCTAGGCCAATACAAAGAAAAAAAAATTAAATGGCTTTTTATTAACAGTTTAGTAGTTACAGTAGTAGTAGTTTAGTAGTAGCAAAAACAACTACCTACTTATAATTATGAAACCGCGTAAAGTTACTAATAAAAAAATTGTAATCATTTTTTAAGTAACATAAAGTGATTAAGGTGAGACGCGAAGGGATGCGAATGTGAAACGCAATAATAAACCTATGTTTAGTCATTATAAGGTCATAATCTTGGAAAAGGCCTTGTGAATTGTACATTGTATAGTGCCTATGGTGGATCCTTCTTAGTGCCATTATCTTTTATGAAATAATGAACATAGACCCGTTATTGCCTTAAACGATCACAAAATCACTACATAGTATAAAACAAAGTCGCTTGCCGCTGTCTGTCCGTCCCTATGTATGCTTAGATCTTTAAAACTACGCAACAGATTTTGATGCGGTTTTTTAATAGATAGTGATTCTAGAGGAAGGTTTATATGTATGATACATCAGCATTGCACCTCTGCGAAGCCGGGGCGGTTCGCTAGTAAATAATATAACGCCATTTATACAATAAAAAAAATCGTTTTCATTTTCCGTCTAATTCTTTGTTAAATAACTAAGTTGCGAACGGTGCACCTTAATACATTAATTATAAGATAAAAAAACCGGCCAAGTGCGAGTCGGACTCTCGCACGAAGGGTTCCGTACTAGTTGCAAGTGCCTACCTATTTTTGATATCAAGAATACAACAAGGAACAAAGTATAAAAGTTCTTGTAGTTCGTTGTAACTTTGATCGATGTTAATAATAGTTGATTGAATGAAAGGTAAATTGCGGTTTACGGTTTATGACGTATTAAAAAAAAACTACTGACTTGATCTCGTTCAAAACAATTTTCGGTGGTAGTTTGCATGGTTATGTACATCATATATTTTTTTTAGTTTTATCATTCTCTTATTTTAGAAGTTACAGGGGGGGGGACACACATTTTACCACTTTGGAAGTGTCTCTCGCGCAAACTATTCAGTTTAGAAAAAAATGACATTAGAAACTTCAACATCATTTTTGAAGACCTATTCATAGACACCACACAAGTATGGGGGCGATGAAAAAAATTTTTTTGAGTTTCAGTTCTATGTATGGGGAACCCCAAAATTTATAGTTTTTTTTCTATTTTTGTGTAAAAATCTTAATGCGGTTCACAAAATACATCTACTTACCAAGTTTCACCATTATAGTTCTTATAGTTTCGGAAAAAAGTGGCTGTGACATACGGACGGACAGACAGACAGACAGACAGACAGACAGACAGACAGACAGACAGACAGACATGACGAATCTATAAGGGTTCCGTTTTTTGCCATTTGGCTACGGAACCCTAAAAAGGGTATATTTTTTTAATAATTTAAAAAATACACCGTTTCAACATGAAGAAAATGATGAGAATATCATTTTAGCGAATATTATAATTATGAATTTAGCTGATTAATTAATTTCGTGTTTGTGCAAATAAACAAAATATTTTTTAACCAAAAAACAAAAAAATGTTTAGGACGCAGGTACAATTTCAAAGTACACCAGTTGATATATCAGCTTACAAAAAATAACACATAATTTTGCGTTCCTTAACACATACAATATTTTTTTTATCACCATATATTATTATTGGTATATTGGCCAATTTGGCAATCATTTGTCCTATAATCATATCGTTTCGCACAAACAGTACTTCCAATGAAAAGTGAACTTTTTTACAACGAAATACAGTCGATATTCAATTACCACTCGTCAGTGCTATCGTTCGTGGCGCGACGGTCAAACCCGTGCAACCTTATTTTCGTTCACTTAAAGTGCAAAATCGCCTTGCCGAATGAATTGGGATAATAGGTAAATAAGCCAAAGCCCGTCCTGTCCAGTCCTAAGCCTGGAAAAGTATGAAGGGAAGTTAATTTCATCGTTTATTAATGTCGACCGATAAAACGAATTATTTAGTAAACTGTTTCATGCATTTGCAACTGGAAACTGTTCGTAGTTGTAAGAAACTGCAACTACTTCACTCGACGAGTTTCGTCTCAAAAGCCGTCTTCAAACCAGTTGCGACGACGAACGTTTTCTGCAACCGTTTTCGTCGTCGGAAAAACGGTTGCGTTTCGTTCGCAAGAAATTCGACAACGACCCACCACTAGTTAATAGACATAGATACCATAATGGGGCTGTGGTTAATAAGCTGACCAATTCTGGTTAAAAAGCTCAGCAATGAAACATTTAAATATTTTCATATCGCAGGGCAGAAAAAAAATCATTATCGATTCTAAAATTTGTCTGCCATCCAAAATATTTTTATGACTATAATGTATTTAAACCACTTTAAAGCGACGATTGAGAGGTGCTTATCTAGAAAAAAAATGCGTCCCGGAATTAAAAAAATGTATTCGAGAAATGAAACCAATAGTAATTGATGTTGCATAACGCGTCCTACAATTAGTCACGTCTCATATTCAAATAATGAACGGACGCGTTTTCAGATACGTAGACAGCGTGTGAAACAAATGCACGTACATTTTATAGCCTCCTACATCCACTGATGAAAGCTAAATGCTAATCACCACTTGATTAGCTATCATCAGTTGATTTAGGAGGCTCTTACTGACAGCAGGATATTATATGCAATAATAGAGAAAATAGAATAAATTAGTCTTTCATAAAATTGAAATTGTGATAAGTTTTTTATGATAATTATTTTTTGAAAACCCATAACCACCCATTTTAAGATAACACTAGCTTCCCGCGCGCGGTTTCACCCGCGTAACTCCCGTTCCCGTGGGAAATTCATAATAAAATATAGCCTATGTCCTTTCCCAGACTATATCTGTACCAAATTTCATTTAAATCGCTTCAGTAGTTAAGGCGTGATTGCGTAACAGACAGGCAGACAGACAGAGTTACTTTCACATTTATAATATTAGTAAGGATCATAATATTGTTTTTTAAGCGATAAAACATATATCATAGGGACCCTGTTTTTGCGAATTGGGAAATCATTAAAAGGATCGCTTTAATTAACTTTTAGATCTTCTTACCAATTAATTCAAAAGCGACTTTGTGTCTAAGTTCCTGCTACCAC
Source organism: Nycteola revayana (assembly GCA_947037095.2). Taxonomy (NCBI): domain Eukaryota; kingdom Metazoa; phylum Arthropoda; class Insecta; order Lepidoptera; family Nolidae; genus Nycteola; species Nycteola revayana. The sequence continues at coordinate 109,862 of OX344853.2, forward strand.
CACACAGACATATATGATCGTTTATTTATGTCGTGTGTCGCTGGGTGGAGGAGCTTCACTATATTGTTGAGATATTACGTAGAATATGGGTTGATTACCATTTTGGGTTAAGTTTTTGGTGATTTAACTTCCATCGGTTTCAGTAGTAAAAAGGCCAAAAGGTCGAGAGCGCCGAATCACCACTTAGCTACTAACTACTAACTTTAATTTCGCTCTGAGCTTTATTAATGAGTGAAATATCTTTTCAAGACACGGACGTACCTCCGGGGCCTAGATGTAACAAATGCCTAACATCCATTTTAGCGCCGCCATTAATATTGAATGAATGAACGAATGAGAGAGTGAAGTAAAAGACGAATGCTGGGTAATCACGACGCTTCTTTGTTTAATGAAAACATATTGTTGCTAGCGACTCTATTTATTTACTGTAATTACATTTACTTTCGAATGCTAAGAATCGGAAACGGAATAGTTAATAATGTTGTAGGCGTATCTTAGATAAACGGAATGTTAAATACTTTTTATAAGATTTTCAATTATGTGTAATTAATTTTTCCATTGGCTGTGATTTATGGTGTTAATATTATCATGTCAATATTACCTTGAGTCACATCATACACTATCAATATTGTGGCGACCAGGAAATGCTGATGGTACGCAATGTAACGCATCTATTTTAATTTTATCCAGCATATGTGATATTTTATGTGGATTGTCATATTGATATATTCTAATAAACGCAAATAATATAACATGGGAAACATTGTAACATTATCATAAGGAATCTTCTCCAAATGTTTGGCAGTTTCTGAATTTCTCTAACAGTATACGTGTATGTAACAGGCAAACACTTTGATATCTCCACAAGATGTCAGTAAACATTGAGGCTGAAGAGTTTGCACGCAACAGCGCATTGTGGGTGAACGAGTGAATGAGTGAGTAAGTAAGTGAATGAACGGCTTTCCATTACGCCAGGTGTTTGCTCGTCGGCGCCAGTATAGCGCCGGACACCCACACACACACCTGCATAGTATGTATAATTTGTACGTTTATGTATGATTCAGCGGTAATATTTAAAATTCGTGACAAAAAAGGGCTGTTTGACGTGTATGTCTGTGTTTTGGCCACTACCTGTGCAACGTTCAATTCGAGAGCCGAACATTCTATGGCATCATTATGGCTGCTAAGAGTGATGGCTTGGAGTACTATTATAAATCAATGATATCTTTATATTTATATCGTTATATTATGGCTGCACGGCCGAAGAATTATGGCTTGCGCGGTGAAGCAAAAGGAGCTCACCGCCGATGTGTCATACTGTCATCCGACCTGTCGTTGTCGACCATCGTTACCAAGATGCACGGCAGCGACATTGCAGACATGTAATGTCATGGGGTCAGGACGCTGCGGAGCGGTTTCGGGACAATAATAGCTGTACCCACTCACACGGGCTGCAGATGGCGCATTTTCGTTGGACTCGCATGTTTTACCTTTGGTAATGCGCCTGCTGGACAAATATGAATAAAATGCTAAATAAACTTAATAGTATCATTTAATTTATGTTTTTATTGATTGTGTCATTGTATTATTACCTATAATATACAGGGTTATTTTTAAAACACCAATAACCTTGGTGGTGGTGTTTTAAAAATAACCATGTATATTGTTAGCTGACAATACTTGCAAACGAATGGAAAAGCGGAGCCTCCTAACACCGGCATTATTTGCTTAAAAGGAGGCTTCAAACACTAAATTGTATTTGTGAAACTGTTGAAGCAAATAACATATTTTGTATTTGTATTGTATTGTATCCAATTAGACTCAGAGTCTTATTAGATTATACAATTTAACTTGATAAATAATATGTAAGTGTTTGAATAATTTATAGCTAAAAATAAGGAGTATATTTGAATGATAAAATTGGCTAGTGGCGAACTGTGCATCAAGTACATTGAGCGGGCGGGGAGCAATCACTGCGGGCGCCTCTAAGCAAACAATCAATGTACTCTTAACTTGATGGTTTAGCGCCCCCATCGGACGCGCCTCGTCGGTCGGCCGGGAAGTGGGCGATGAGCACACACAGGCTAGCACAGGGTGGTGCTGGTGGTGGCATTACTGCGTTAGGAGTCAACTACGAATGGGTTGAATGAAAGTTAACATGCGTTTCATGACTAAAAGTAAAACGAGACAAGAGTAAAATAGTGGATACTGAAATTTGTTAAATTATTTTGATCTAAAATCCTTCGTTCAAAAACTGAATTTATGCCCATTCCCCTTTTTCTAATATTAATGGTTAAGAGATTCGAATAGTTTTATATATTTTAATCTTTATCTATAAACGCGAATTTCAACATTCACTACTCAGAACATAGGAGCGCACTAAAACGGGATTTTGCAAAATTCCACCTCTAAGGCGTGTCAATGTTTGTATGACATTTCTATAGTTTTAATAGTAGGGTTTTCAAATTACTATAAAATACTTCTTATTTAAATATATCAAAATGTAGTTTATTATTTTTCTGAACAACCCTTACAATTGGATGAAAAAAAGAGAACAAATTTACTGTATGGAAAATCTTTTTTTTTAAAGCTATCTCTATATATGTACCCAAACTCTCATAATATGCTCTTAAATAAAATTAATGAGGGATTAATTTTAATATTTAGAAACTACCCGTATGAACTGGAAAAATTGTGGTTGAAAGTTTATGTGAAACTTCGTCAGTGATAGCGATTCTAAATTAACGGTTAATATAGGGTCCGCATCGACTAAGTGCCTACGGGAGCGGGAGTAACGCGGGTGAAACCGCGCGCGGGCATCTAGTTATATATATAGTAATATTACGGCGACTAGGCAACGTGTGAGTAGAAGTACAAGTCTACTCTAGACATGAACATCAACATGAATATCGTTAACAATTCCGCGTCGCCCAGCACTCGCCCATACAACAGAAACGGCAAGTGAACACGACCCGCAACCGCTTGTAACTGTATTTCCCTACAATATGTAATAAAACATACGTTATGCAATTTAACATACATTACTAAGTCTGTTTTAATTAACTTTTGGTAACCATGCTTACAGCCCTCGGAGTTACAGCCCTCGGAGTTACAGCCGTATCGGTGATATTGAAACAAATAAAACCTATTACGAGTGTTTAAATATTCGTGAGTTCGGCAAATCATTATTTTGTTCACGAATTCAAATGTAACTTTGTCCCATTCAATTCATTCATTTATTTATAGTAAATTAAAATGTGATTAATTCCATAGCATAGCTATAGCATTATGCGATATTTGTTTTCATGTTATCCACCGTTCTGTTAGTTTTTAATATTTCATTAGTTTTCACCAGCTAGGTTCTGTTGTTGGTTCATTCAAAACAAATAAAACAAATCAATAGGTAGGGATACTATCACTAACTATTGTTTGAAAAAAATTGTATCTACAAACTGTTCTACCGGTGGGGACATATAAGAAATATCACAATAACATGGTACAAATGTAACAGCAATGTCTATTGTATTGTAAATCAGATTATTAGGATCTGTGCGTGTCATGTACACAGTACACAGCAAGTGACTACACTACAGTGTTGCCTTATATACAGATTTATCTGTATTGGTACAGATTTTTGGCTCCTGATACAGATGACAGATTTCACTTGAGGTTTGTACAGATTTTTTAAATTCAAATTTTCATGCGAGAATACATGAAAGAATATAAGTAAATGGCTCAAAAATTAATGCATTTTGGTCCTAAATATTTTTTTGTGCTTTAAACTAGATGCTACAATTACTTTTGCTATGGCAAACCAATTGATGAAATGACTATATTACTGGAACAATTTCTTAATAAAAAATATTTTCTTCAATTAATTTGATAGAAACGAAAACTCGCAACTATTTAGGTACAGACAAGTTAGGAAAAACAATTATTAAAAATCGAGCCATTTTTCACGCTAAATGTTAGTAAAAATATGATTAATTAAATGAATAAAAGTATGTATCAATAATAAATATGTTTTTCACTTGTCTACTACTTTATAAAATTTTTAATTAATACAGATTTTATGCAGATTTTATCTTTTTCATCGTATACAGATAAAATACAGATTTTCAGACATAGCGATTCAGATTTCGAGGTTTAAGATATGGCAACACTGCTACACTAGGTCTAGGTGCGGTTGTTCAGCTGATTATTACAATGTTTAGTCCGCAAGCGACCGGCGCAATCAGTGGAGACCGCGAAGCTGAGCCGATACTGAGCTAGTGAGCGGAAGAGACAGCAGCGTGTGCACCTCTCTTAACTTAATACTATATAATTACATTCTACACGGCGAGCAGCGACTTGTTCAATATTTTAGCGAACATTTTACCTGAAACAAACAAAAACAAGTTAGCTATTGAGTCATTTTGTTTTTACTTGGAACATAACAATTGCAAAGCTCCGAGTACCGGATCGCGTGCGCCGTCACGACGCACGCACTAATCAAATCCAACGTTATTTCGTACTTTTCTAGAATTTTGATACGATTTTATTGTTTTTGCGACTCGCTTAAGCCTTTTGTATCGAGTACTATAAATCACTCTTATCGTAATATTTCTACTTGTTTGACAAACTTAATTAATTCTGACTTCATACATTTCTTGAATCTGATTAAATATTATTCACAATATTCACTTTCTACATTCTAAAAGAGATTTGTCAACTTTTATTCCGGAGATGTGAAAAATAAATAATTGTATTTATAATTCTGACAAAAGTGCAACAGTAGTAGGTGCAGTGCGCTGTAAGTGTCGGATGTCTGTACGCCCCCCTCTGCGCCACAACACACAATGACGTCACGGGCGCGGCTCACGAACAAATATAAAGAGTATTTAGAATTAAATCCCGGAGTCGCGGCGCTCACAATTTGTTTGGTTAAGAGACGAAGTTTTAAACACGGTCTTATTGAATTTGGCTCGTAAAAGAATGAGAGTTTATTACGTGACCTATATACAAGTTAGCGCGGAATGAAATAAAGAAGCTTTAAGTACGACTTGTAAAAGATACGAGGTGAGGAGAGCGAGGAGCACTAGCACGGAGCTACTGGCGCGGCAACCAACCACACGCGGAGTGTACGACCACGCGGCGCAGTCGCACACCGTCCATGGGCATGACATACAGACAGAGACTTCTGTATACGTATATTTACACGCTGATGCAGCAATGTACTGCTTTGATATAAATTGTATGTCAGAATATTAAATTAGCATTTTTATTTGTTACTAGTGTAAAAACGCGAAAAAGTTTTTAAAATACTTTATTGGTAGTTTCGATAACATTACACTTCAGATGGAAAAATACATGCATACCTACATACATTTTTATTATCTGCGCTACAGAACTCATAGCGGTCAGTGACAAACGGAATGACTTTAGTTCTTTATTGAGCCACAATTGTTCAATATATTATTATTATTTAGATCGGTCGGCACAAACACTAGCTCGCATTCATAGTCACTGACAGTCACCGAGTGCATCCACAGACCTTACTAATTGTGATCTATGAGTCCGTGTGCCCGTCGATTGCGTTCCCGGGCGAGGCAGCTAATCAAACAGCGGCGCAATATTACCGGTAATGGAACAATATCGATTGTTCGCCGCTGATTGCTGCGGCTCACACGAGCCTCCACTGCACTCCACCAACCAATAATCGTGTCTCATATATGTGACGTTATTAGCAATACCAGCATATGTTGGGTGTCTCTGTCACGCCGAGGAGAGGCCAGTGCTGAACATGCGCGGCGCTAGCACTGCCTGTCCTTGTATTGCTCTGTTACTTAACACAATCACCACATGAATCTGGCTATATCTACATCAAAAAGTTATATATTGAACAGTTTACAGTTGAAGGTAACAAGATGCTCAAAGAACTGTGTTTGCGGTAGCAGTTGCTTCTGAGACGTGGTGTTCTGGGTCCGTTCGGGAAAGTTATTTGTGTGACCCTTTGATAGTTTATTAAAGTCTGGGTGTGCTTTGTGTCCGTGAATAATGTATTATGTCCCGCGGGAGGCTTTATCTCGCGAGATAAAAGTTTCGTATCACTGGAGGTCAAATTGTATTATAAAACTAGCTGACCCGACAGACGTTGTACTGTCTTAGCTAAAACTATAAATTGAATTGAACTTTTAATATAAGGCGTGATAGCAATGAACGAAATGATTTTTAATAACTAATGTTAAGTAGGGTGATACGAAGTTCATCGATGCACTTCGTATCACCTAACTACTATTAGTTATGAAAAAAAACTTAAAAAACTGGTTTAAGCGATCTAGCCCTAAATGCTAGACTGTTCTGAAAGAAAAGAGGGAGGGTGATCCGGAAACTTAATGTCATCAGTCATCACAGCGACAGCACACGGTACATTGGTGCGAGGAGTTTCCGGCTTGGGCGGTGGAGCGAGAGTGATGGGATCCGTCCTCTTGCTACCGACCATTGCCCATTCAGTAGAAGTCCGCGGAGTGTTTTCAGGAGAAAGATCTCTCCTACCCATTTCACCGAAGGCGCACAGACAGCAGGCTGTCCCCCGAGCCTCGACTTCGAGGAGTAGGGAACATAGTCCTAATTTCTTTTAGAGGCCGACCCATGATGCCTAGAGTTGTAGTTGTGCTCCGTGCGCCCCCAAAAGGTGCATTGAATGGACCCAGGAGAGTCCATGACTGCTAGGTCATAGGCATCGCCACGGTACCGTATGTATAATAATACGCATTAGCTGTTCCTGGTGCTCAATTTACTGGCATTTAGAGGAACATCCTGAGTTAAGTTAAGTAGGTAAACCATCTTCTAGTGATATAATAAGCATATCATCGCTATAAACAGGGGAGTTCTACATACTACATATCACCACTGTGGCCGTGGATACCTAATGCTTTTTCAACCGGGAAAAAAATGGACATTGAACGACAGCGACGAATTTCATTTAGTAGCAAATTTTTATTACATTTTGACGAATTCAAAGCAATAACTGCAGCAGTTTATATTTTGTTCAAAATGTGGTCACAGTTCACGTAGAACAAAAAGAATTGATAAAACAAAAAAACAATTCACACACAAATTAGAATTATAAATTCGTAATTTCATTAACGCCATCGATTATGGATAGAGTAAGTTTTCTAGATTTCAATATCACCGCGGAAGAGTTTAAGCAATTGCAGGTTAGGTAGGGTAGGATTCTCGCCGGCGAGGACCGCGTTGCGCCCCTACCCCTGCCCTGTGATTGAGCGCCTGTAGTCGGTGCTGGTGATCACATCCTCTTTATATATCTACCTTTTTACTTCAGTGGCACCCTGGGTCGTGGTCCTAAACCCCATAAGGGTGCCCTCAGGTGTGTGCCACTTAGATATAATGTGACCACTTGCAATTTGGATGCGGTTTTAATTTCTTCTTATAATAATAATAATAATAATTGGTTAATTGCAATAAATATCACAGGACAGACGGACGGACTTTGCAGTCTGTAGATTTGTATGATTTGCTACTACTGTTAATTACTTAGTCGGATATCTTATAGAGTAAGAATTATTTGTTAGTTATAATTATTTATTATTTTATCTTCTTACATTGTAATTCTGACAAGTACAAGTGTATGTAAATACCTAAGTGCTGAATAAAAATTCATTATTTCATTATTTCATTCATTCATTATTTCATTTCATTATTTCAATTGGAAATGACCGAAAGAAGCTAGAATCACAACATGAACAGTGTACTAAGTATATCGTTACTCTTTTCAAAATAAAATTCTGAACCCACCTATAAATATTTGACAATGGATAGATCAACTATTCCTTTTTCTTTTACTTCTTCTGATTTTAAAAAACTATCGACTATCTGTCACTTTTTGGTTGCTCAATCAATCTATGACGTAACAAAACTGTAACGTTTGACAGTTATAATAATTTGTATGGGAAAATAAAATGCCATCAAAAACATACTTGTAAAAAAACCCAAGTCTCGTAACGCAGTTCTTTTACCGTAAAACGTTGTGAGATCTATGTAATACCAAGTCGGTTAATGTATTCAGTCCCTACTTAAGGGACCTTCTATCTTAAGCTATTACGTAATTATCTCACCTAACAGAATCTTATTTTGACCTTATCAAAATTCGAAACTTTAAAGTTTTAAATAATAGATTAACTTGGCCATCGGATATAATTAGAATGTATCTCACAAGTGCTTATTGCGATGGCCAAGTCAATCTAATATTCATAACATAAAAGTTTTGAACTTTAAAAAACTTTAAAAAAGTCTTATCTGGGGGCACTGCCGTGCCCCCAGATAAGACTTTTTTTTAAATATGCTCAGCTGTCAGTTGCGTTTTGTTATACCATTTTTAACAAATGAACCGCTGACTTATATTTTGTCTGAGTTGTTTTGTTATTTCATGTCAGTTGCGTTTTGTTATACCACGTTTTATGTCACGTCATACGGGAACGACGGGAACAGCATAAAAAGTCCTATCCTATTTCCTTCTCCCAGTTCTTAGCTACCTCCCTACCAATTTTTAGCCAAATCGGTTCAGCCGTTCTTGAGTTATAAATAGTGTAACTAACACGACTTTCTTTTATATATATAGATAAATATTTTTTGTCCATTTAATTCAGTTTGGAAAACTCAGCACCGATATTTACTGACACTTCCTTAGTGTAATCTTTTTTTGACAAAATATTGTTGCTGTCGAATGTGAATTACTCAATTGAATAAGTCTCGATCAACTCACCTGTGAATCGGCCATGCTACAGCCGGTTACTTCCTGGTCGGTATAGTCTCTCTGGGGCACCCCCTAGTTTTTTAAATAAAAAATATTGATGGACCAATGCGGGACCTTTTATCTATAATGTAAGTGTAACTAGCCGGCTAAGCCAAACTACGCGTGCTACGATTATAGTCGCTATACTACGGCGTAGCATCAGTGCTACGGGCCAGCGTTACATCTCTTTATGTTAATTTCGTTCAGAGGTTTATTTCAATGACTGCTGCTTTGAATTTCAATGTGTCTCCAATTATGTTAATTAATTACTTCAGAACGTAATTAATTCGGTTAAATAAGAGTTTTCGATTTGTCATGAAAATATCTTCCGTCGCAATTAATTTGCTCTTAATTTGAGTATTTATGTAGTTAAATAAAGTGAATTTATTTATTCAATACAAATATATAGACAAATTTTAATCATCACGGTACAAATAGTCTCATTATGAGTTACTTATAATTAGTTATATGTCTATGGAATGATTCGTTTTATTTAGTTAAATAAAAAATGACAAAAATTTCAAATTAAACCAGTAGTTCCTGAGCTTAGCGCGTTCAAGCAAACGAACGGACAAACTTTCCGTCAAACGATAATTACCATTGAAAGCTAATAAAGTGTATCAAAATATAAATCATAAAAGCATATTACTACTTGTAGGGAGCTCATTACTGCAGTACCGAGCAGAGTTATAGTTACAAGTTTGTCCAAGATTTATGTTTCCTCCGAGTGATGCCGCAAAGATATATTGTATGTAATACATCTATACCAGCGGTTCACTCGTCCTACGAACATTGACACCACTTCATACATATTAATATTTTGTTAATATATTGTCAATGGAAAAGAATTTCGGGGATTGCAGTGTCAGGAAAAACAAAGAAGAAACAGGACTTTAATTCGGATACAATTTAAATGAGCTGACAGATTTAATAAAGCGGCCGTTGCCCGATGACTAGGGCGTCGGACTTGCGATCGTGTGGTTGCTGGTTCGATCGCCACCCATTGTACTACCGACGTGAACCCACACTTAACACAAGCATTTTAGGTTAGCATGAGGGGTTTACAAGAATACTAGTACATGTGTGATAAAACTCTGCAAGTCCTCATCAAAAAAAAAATGGCTAAAGTACAATCTGGGGGCACGGCAGTGCCCCCCCAAGTCGAGTAAGAAAAAAAAAAAAAAAAAGTTGCACGGCCGTACCTATCTTTTCTCGAAGCAACTCAGCCGATTTTCGACCCCCTATAACTTCGTTGTGGATAAAGATAGGAGCCTGAATTTTCAGTAACTAAACAAGCTTTGTAAAACTACAGTATATTTCAAATTTCATTCAATTTGAACCAGTACTTTACGAATTATAACTAGTCAAAGTTTGGTATTTTCGGTAATTTTGTCACTCGCTCACTACTGACTGACCGATCATCAAAATGTTTAGGCACTTCTAGCAGACGTAGAAGCTTCAAATTTTGAGTATTAGGTGAGTTTAGTGTAAAACTCATGGGAAAATTCCAACATTTTGCAATTTTGGTCCAGTTGTTCAGTTTCATCAACTGCATTAATAACTTTGTTATTTCTTATAAATGTATAGGATTACAAAGTTACATTTGCAGTCAATGAATCAGTGTACATGAATATGTTTGATTTAATGGAGGAATAGGTGTAGATAGGGACCTAGATGGAATTATGTTGAAAGGTGGTGTCTAAGTGGTTAGGTTAGTTGTTTCAGAGACCTGGTTTTCTGCGTTCGATTCCCACCCGGGACAATTATTCGTCTGAAATTCAAACAGTTGTACTGAGTCAGGGGGTGCTTTGTTTTCGTGAATCTATTGAGCGGTGAGACCTTCGCGACACAGGGATTAATTTAACAAGTAATAAAAAAATAAAAAAAAGTCGTAGGAAAAAAAAAAAAAACAATGGATTGTAAAAGTAAGATAGTACATAAGTTGTGCTATGAACGATAGGATACTAACAATCATAACAGCGTCTGATGGAGGTGGCTTGCCCGCTTGAGACATGTCTCAGCAGGAGGCTGCGGTCCCTTGAGAAGTAGGGACCCCGTGTAATCTGGGCGTCCCTGAAACTGGTTATTTGGGCGCAGGAGAGCCCGCAACACCAATTGAGTCGCGGACGCTGCCAGAGGGTATCCCAGATAGGCAATAGTACCTGGGCCCCTCACCAATTGTGGTCGGAGGAGTAACCAGGGGTTTTACTCTCATGTTATGATTAGCATTCCACTGCTATGAAGAGGGCGAGTCCCACATACCCCACTGCCCGTGCCGGAACACCGCAGTGGCGGAGGAGATGCGTAACATTCTTGCATTCCTCTGGACAAACTTACACCACGGCTTTCACGCTTCCCGTTCGAAACACAGAAAGACGGTCACTTTCTTCCAAGCAACTAACAAATCTTACTGTGATATCGAAGGTATACACACAAACCACGTTTTATTAATCTGACACAAACTATATTTATATAATCATTTTATCAAATATTTTTATACACAGTTTGATGTTAACTAGGTAGCTTTAAATTTACTTATGTACATATTAGCTTGTTCCCTAGTGCGGGAGCTGTCTTAAGAAAAGGCCATAATCGGACATGTATTATGTAGTTGTACCAAAATTCCATCAAAAACAGTTCATCAATTTCGTAATTTTAAAAACCTTTGACAGACCGGAAGCCAGAAGGCCGTGAGTGCCATACATAAGTTCATGTTAATCCTCTGTTAAGCTTGATGTTGTAGTTTTCGATTATGTACATAAACAATATTTATAACCAATGAGAGATAACAATTTTACATACGGATTAATTTTAAATGACGTTTGACGACTGCGACGAATATCAATAAAGCATAAAAAAGTATACGACGCATCTGTTCTTGTTTTATATGGTGAGTGTTGTCATGCCAGCTAGGTACGTGGATATTCATATGTGCGTAAGTTAAGTTATTTTGTAAATAAGGGCACAGAGTTAGTAGTCTGGATGATTTACATCAAATTTAAGTCTACTTTGGAACTATTAAAGCGCAGGAATAATCCATTTGTGAATACAATAGACTAAAACCGGCCAAGTGCGAGTCGGACTCGCGTACTAAGGGTTCCGTACCATTTTCAAGTGCCTACCTGTTGCCGTTATAGATATCGAGCAAAAAAGGCCAAAAAATAGTTGTTGTATGGGAGCCCCCCCTTAATACTTATTTTATGTTTTGTTATTATAGCAACAGAAATACATAATTTGTGAATTTTTCAACTGTTTAGGTATCGCGGTTCTTGAGATAGAGCCTGGTGATAGACAGACAGACAGCTAAGTCTTAGTAATAGGGTCCCGTTTTTACCCTTTGGGTACGGAACCCAAGCATTTGATGTCTAGACATGCTTAATATTGTTGCATCAAAGATATCGAGAAAAACCCATAGAGAAATGGAGTGGGCTTTGAGAAAAACTGTAGCTGAAGTTCAAGAAGTAGTACCGGTAAAGAACAAGAGGAACACAACCTACAAAAATTGGAAAGCTCATCATCAAGTGACAGAGTGGTAAAATCCATTGTTGGTATTTTAAGAAATAATGTAAATTGTAAAGCAAAGGAAAAAAGTACAACTATCTACAAAAAGAAATGAGATGCCATCAAAAACATACTTGTAAAAAAACCCAAGTCTCGTAACGCAGTTCTTTTACCGTAAAACGTTGTGAGATCTATGTAATACCAAGTCGGTTAATTTATTCAGTCCCTACTTAAGGGACCTTCTATCTTAAGCTATTACGTAATTATCTCACCTTACAGAATCTTATTTTGACCTTATCAAAGTTCAAAACTTTTATGTTATGAATATTAGATTGACTTGGCCATCGCAATAAACACTTGTGAGATACATTCTAATTAGGTATATCCGATGGCCAAGTTAATCTATTATTTAAAACTTTAAAGTTTCGAATTTTGATAAGGTCAAAATAAGATTCTGTAAGGTGAGATAATTACGTAATAGCTTAAGATAGAAGGTCCCTTAAGTAGGGACTGAATAAATTAACCGACTTGGTATTACATAGATCTCACAACGTTTTACGGTAAAAGAACTGCGTTACGAGACTTGGGTTTTTTTAC